>PHFE01000022.1:171932-208291 GCA_002796755.1 Paracorniculantispora psalliotae | reverse complement strand
CAAAAAAAAAAAAAAAAGGAAAAGGTAAAGAAAAAAAACGCAGCGACGAACAAGCCGACGGCTGTGAGCAGACAAGGGACAAAAAGAATGTAAACAATGAATCCTCTTGTCACTTTACTAGTTCCTCTTCCTTCTCTCGTCTTATCCTTGCTCTCTGGTCTTGACAGCCCGCAAGCCATAGTTAACGTAGTAACCTCATCCCCTGCCAACCCATCATTTTCTGGGACGGCTTGACCAGTATTTCAGGGTATTTATCCCATTGCTCTCTTTGGCGTTCTACACGCATCATTTCTATAACGGTCACTTTTTGTTTATTTCAAGGTCATGTGTCTTGTATCCAAATATATTCAAAAATGGAAAAAAAAATATACTGTTAAAATTGGGAGCTTTTATCGCTCTTGAGAATGCGTAACCAAAAGTGTCCATCCTTCCATTGTTTCCACCCCCTTTCTATTCTTGTAGCGAAAAGTAACTGACATCTGTTGCTTTGCTTTGCTTACATGCCGAGGAGAGCTTGGGCGGCAGGCTCCGAGGACACGTACTTGACCTGGTGGGCGTTGGAGAAGCCGTTAAACTGAGTGGCGGAGCACTTGGTGTAAGCGCCCATGTCCTCAAAGTAGAGCCAGTCGCCGACGTCGACGAGGTGGGAGAAGTGGGTGCTCTCCGTGATGCGGTCGATGCCGTCGCAGGTAGGGCCCCAGACCGAGTACTCGATGCCGTCGACTGCGGGGCCGGCGAGAGCAGTGTCGTACAGCGTCTCGCCGTTGCGGCGCAGGACCTTGGCAACGGGGTGCTGGTGGTCAAAGATGATGTTGGAAAAGTTGCCGTAGACGCCATCGTTGATGTAAATCATGTACGAGGTGACGCCGGTGGCGGGGTCCTCGACGGCGCGGCGGGCAATGACGTTGCAGGCAATGGTAAAGGCCGAGGCGACGTAGTAGCGGCCGGGCTCGGCAATGATTTCGACGTTGGCCGAGGCGGGGAAGAGCTCGTCGAGGGCACCGCTGAGGACAGCGGCGTTGACCTCGAAAGTGGCGCCGGAGAAGCCGCCGCCGACGTCGAGGGTGCGCAGGTGGAAGCCGTGGGCGGCGGCCTGCTGGAAGACGAGGTGGGCGTCCTTGACGGCGTGGTAGTAGGCCATGGGGTCGGCGGAGCCGGAGCCGACGTGGAAGCTGACGCCGACGACGTTGAGGCCGAGCTCCTTGGCGAGGCCGAGGAGGGAGTCGGTGGTGTCCATGGGGGCGCCAAACTTCATGCTGAGACGGCAGGCGGAGGAGGTGTCGTCGGTGATGATGCGAAGGTAGAGCTCGGCGTCGGGGAAGTGCTTGGCAATCTTGTAGAGCTCGTCGGTGTTGTCAAAGGTCATCTGGCGGACGCCGGCGGCCTTGACGTAGCGGACGTACGAGTTGGTCTTGCAGGGCTGGGCGTAGATGATGCGGTCGGGGGAGCAGCCCATGTCGAGGACCTGGTCAATCTCGGTCTTGGAGGCGCAGTCGAAGCCGGTGCCGAGCGCGGCGAGGAGACGGAGGACCATGGGGTCAGGGTTGCACTTGACGGCTGCGAGAAGTCAGTATTTGAAGCAGGAAGCTAACGTTCATCCTTTGAGCCTTGTTTGCACGAGCATAAGAGTATTTCAAGGCCGGCGTCGAGCGAGCGAGCTGCGAGCGAGCCGAGAGCACCATTATACGAGCGCAAGACGTTTTCAAAGGCCACGTCGAGCGAAGCGAGGAACAAAAAAGAGAGGAACATACCATAGAAGGGACGGACACGAGGGAGATTCTTCTTCCAGCGCATGTGCTGACGGTAGACGTCGCCAAGATCAGCTACGAAGAAGGTGTCCTCATCGCCGGGCTCGCAGAGCTCGTGGTCGACGGCCGCGACACGACGGGCGAGGGCGTCGCCAATGAGCTGCTTGGCAACGGCGGGACCATCGAGGGAGGTGACGGTTGTCACAGGGACCCTCTTGGTTAAAAATTGGGAATGGTGGTGGTCGACATGGTGGTCAAATACAGCCGTAGTCATGGTCATATCTGGGATGGCGAGTTGTCGAGGGTTGACAAGTGGTTGTCGGGTACTTGAGTGGTTGACGGTGGTCAAGTGGTTGTCGAGAAAAAACGATAGAAAAAAAATCTATGCGTTGTAGTTGAACAGGCCGGGTGTGAAGGGCTTGTTAGGGGGGTCGAAGGATGTAACAAACGTTTCCTTCAGCGGATTGGCGAGGCCTCCTCGACTCTTCCTCGGTAAGAGGAAGAACCTCAGAACTCCTCCTATGCGGCAGCTGGTGGGAGTCGGAAGACGACGGGGGCGGGAGTTGATGATCCAAGTCACCAGCGGTCAAGAGAGGCGCGTGAGAGTTATGGGCAGCGGCAGGCGGCAGGAGGAGGGATTGCGTTGATAATGTGCGTAGGCTTGCGAGAGCAGAAATCTTTGTCGGAGAAGACGATGACGGCCTGGGGAGCCGTGGCGAGAGTGGTGCCTTTTGAGTCGAACCCAAAGGCTAAGGCGAGAGAGGTCGTGAGGGACGACGGGAGGATTTATAGGAATTGGAAGTTTGGCGTGCAAGTTTGCGTAGGTAGAGCAGTGACGGTTTCTGTTCTGTTGGTGTTGAGGACAAGTTTGTGGTCAGCGGTCAAGTTTTTTCGACATGTGGAGTCATGACGCAGAGGTGGGTGGTTGAAGAAGAGGGGCGTGCGAGGACGTGGAGAGCGCAAATAGTGAAAATAAAAATAGAAGAAGAATAGAAGGAAAAAGGAGACGGCAAAAACGAGCCGAATTGTGACAGATTCGAGGGACGCATCGTGTCAAGTCGGCAGGTCTGTGTGGTGGTGACATTGGCTGTGGGTGAGGGCGGTGGAGGGGGAGGGGATGATTTTTTTGGTGGCATCGAGATGTGTGTTGTGTGCGTGTAGTGTGTGTGCGCCATTTGTCGTAGACAGAGGACTAACCGTGCGGGAATTTCGCAGAACCCGAGAGCGAAACGGCGAACGAGCTGAGAATAGCGGGATGGGCAGCGGGAAGCCGAATTGGAGGGGGTTATGGTGCAATGCGTGCGTTTGATGGACACGGTGTGTTGTGTTGAAGGAGGAAGCGGGAGAAGGTGGGCGAAGCTTGTGAGGTGGTGAGCACGCGGGCGGTCATGGTAGTATGGGGCTAAGCGGGCAGCTACTCTACAGAGAGCCCAAACAGAGTGCGCAAGGCTACAAAAAGCGGGAAAATTGCTGGTGGGTTTATTCATCATTTCTCAAGCTTGCGGTATTTTTCAGTATTTCTTGAGTATTTTCATTCGCTGCCTGGGGTGTCTCTTGGGGGGTGAACTGCACGAGGACAGATCAAACCACGAACAAGACCCGGAATTTCTCTGTCGGCCAGCCACTCAGGAGCCGTACAAATGGCGGCACACAGATGTACTTTGACTTTGCACTCGCATCGCGGTCCGGCTTTCCACGCACCACCACGCACCACCACGCTACGTATCCCCCAGAAACGATTGACACGGCTAGTACCTCGCTAGCACGCCGTCGATGGGCCCGTTTCCGAGACACACTCAGGTACCTATCCTTGGTCCCTTCTACACCCAACGGTACATGCTCTCGTTCACACTGGGCTGGGGGGCTGTGTACGTCGACAACGCAACCCAACCATGACGAGCTCGTCACTATGCGCGATTAAACACACCGTCTGCTGCCTGTCTGGCTCTTTATCCCTTTTCGTATGGAACTGATGATAGCCAAGGGTTCCCGATGGATGACGTGCAGACGCCTCGTGCAGCAACGGTGCTTCAAACAGACAAAAACAGCGCAAGCACATCACCCGGATCGGCAAGGCTTCCCCATTCGTCAGACTCGATGCAAGCCTCTTGACCGCGCTGCGGCTGCAGTGGACGCCGTGGTGGTTGCGCAACAGTGGCTGCAGGTAGCTTGTGTTGTGCTGTTTGTGCAGCCACACCCAACACTCTGCCGATATTACAGGATACTCAGCACAAGCACGTTTTCATTATCCCAATACCAGGCGTACATGCCACCTGAACCCCGAATACACTCAAACCGTGCCGTCAATGCTACGTGCAAGCCTGGATGCTACGCCACACCTCGACTCCCCACGAACCCTGTCCTGGAAGAATCGGCATCTTGGGGACACGCAACCAGTGTCAAAAATGGCAGTATTCAATTTCCCGAGCTCAATTTCTGTACTGCCTACGTACCAACATCCTGCGTACCAAGATCGGTTGTCCAAGAAACAGCCTGTGCGCTGTTTGTTCCTGAACATGTGGCCCAAAACCACCCCGCCACGAGGCCCCCTCTCCCCCGGTCGGAACCACTCTGGCGTGCCGATGCCGTTGCAGCCGAAGCTTGGCGATCGGGGCACCAAACCTGAGTCGTGCCCAGTGCAACCTCAAACCCTACAGTTTTCGTGAGGGTTTATGATTTGCCATTCCATCGGTATGGTTCATCGCGGTGGCTCTCGCAGCGGTTCTCGCTTTGTGACTGGCGATTGTGGCTTGTCCAGTCACAGCCCTGCGCAAGGCTGCCCTGGAGGTACATTGAGACCCCTCGCCACTACCAAGGTAGTCATTGAGTTGCTCACCTCTTACACACACCCCGGCAACACCATATCCAAGACCACGTCCATTACCCGACAACACCACCAAACATCTCCAACTGTACCCTGATACCTGTTCATGCCGACTTGCCCGCCTCGGCGTCCCTGACCTTGCCTCCAGACCTCAGCACGCCATGATCGCCTACCTTACGCTCCCCTCAAACGTGCCTCTCCTGCACGTTTTGTCGCTGAGGCTTGCTTGTCGTCCAGAAATTGCCATTTTTGGCCATCGGCATCCCTAGCCGAACGCCATTTGCATCGACCTACCCAACGCACAGACGCCATGACCCCCTGCTCTTCTTCCTCTTCGGCATCTTTCGCCGTCTTGCCGATCGAAACTTTTTAATGCTTGCCTTGTCATTCGAGGTTTCGGGCATTTATTATGCTCTCTCACGCCTCCTGACACGCCCGCACACCTCTCCTACGTACGCCTCACGCACACCCTCACGCGACACCCAACCAAAACACGCACCGCCTACTCGTCACATTATTCGCTCAGTAACCAACGTAACCAACCCAAACCCCATGTGGTTCTCGCCCAGCCCGCTGTTCGTCCATTTACGCTTTGGATGGGAGCGAGCACTGGGCTGCATAGTGCGACTGACTCGGCCGAATGAAGGAGTTGGCTGCAACCTCCAACACCTCATTCGAGGCAGACCTTGCGCCAGAAGATTAAAAAAAAACCTCTCATACTATAAAAGTATGCTACAATTCTACAGCAGACGCGTCATTTGCTCAGCCTGCTCCCTCCCTCCCTCCATTTTTACAAAACGCCTCGGACCTCGCCTTGCACCCACATTGCGTCAACTGCCCGTCCTCTTCGCTCGCCAGCCTTCTTCTGTCTCGACTGTTCCCTCTCCACGCCGACAGCAACTGTCAGAACAGTCCAGACTACACCACCAGAGGCCGCCTACGCCTACGTCAATTTCCCTTACCCCTCATCGGCACTTGCTATCCGTATCGGAAACCTGCTCCTTTTGGACTCTCTACTCTACTTCGCCTGTAGCGTTGCACCTTGTCTTCGTCGGCATACCCCTCCGACAGCATAGCCCCTTCCAACGGTATACACCTTCTGACATGTGCGTTACGCTGATTTTGCATGTCCTCTGTTTTTTAGTCCGGTAATGCAAGGCTCAAGCGATTCCGGGTCTGAAAAACGAGCGATTTTCCTCCATATCCCTTTCCCACACCTCCCAATCTCCAGCCCCCAACCCCCATCTTCCCATTACCGTTAAATCCCTCGTCATCAGCCTTATTCAAAATCATCCACCCGGCCGAGAGGCCTCCCGCCGCCCAAGCCTCGGCGTTGCCATAGTCGTCTTCTCAACTGCTGCTTGTTCTAAATCCGTAGAAGAAAAAACACAGCCTGCAGCGCAAAGAGACGTAAGCATGCACGAAGTGGTGAGGGAATAAGGTAGATGGAGAACAGCGACTGATGAGTCTGGGAGACGAAAAAGGCGCAGAAAAGAAGGAGGACAAGGACCATCGTAGACGAGAGGGGGAGAATGAGAGAGGAACCTCGTAGTTTACTCTTGCGTTGCTCTGTGGCCATCCTGCCATGGATCATGATTCTCATCATTGGCAGAATGGCGTATCGTATCTGAACGCGTCTTCACTCCCACTCCCATTCCAATTCTTTTGTCGAGCACGACTATGAGAAGAGTCGTCAATTGCTATATCCCATCTATGCAAGAATGTCTATACTATACATGCCCAATCTCCCACTATATCGTACAATGTACATGTTTTTTGCGCCGTTTTATTCAGCCCCCGGCACGTTCATCTCCTCCACCGCCCAGCTATCATCCACCCACGCCTTCTTCTCACCCAAAAATGACACCCGCTCCTCACCACCCTCCACCGCCTTCACCAGATACTTGTCCGCCACGCTCTGCACCTGCTCCTTGGTCACGTCCAGCAGCTGCGTGCGCTTCGCCTGGCGCATATCCTCCGTCACGCCCGACAGGAAGCGCCCCATGCCTTCCTCATTCACGGCGCGCGGCGCGTCCACCGACTGGAAGACCGAAATCTTGGCCTCTTCTAAATCGCGCGCGCTCCATGCCTTGGCCGCCGCCCACGCGCCCGCGTCGCGCATGATGCGCAGCGTGTTCTGCGGGTTCGGGTCGCGGTACGAGTAGAACCCGAAGAGACCGTCGAGCGGCTTGGCGTACGCGCCGCCGCCGTAGGCACCGCCCTTTTCGCGAATCTCGTGGTGCAGGTGCTTGTGCGTCAGCATCTGCGATAGGATCTGCAGCGGTGCGCCGTCGGGGTGTGTGTAGGATGTGGTGGCCACGGATAGGCCGCCGTAGTAGACCTGGTATGGTAGAGGGAAGAACGTCTTCTTCGTCTTGGGAAGCGTCAGCACGCCGCCGGACGTCTGCGGCAGCGGAGGCTGAAGGCCCCGCGTAAACGTCTGCAGCGACGTCAGGTTGCTGGCGACGCTTTCGGTGCCGCACGTCACGGCCGCGCGCAGCTTGCCCGTCGTCAGCGCCAGCAGCTGAATCTGCTTGAGCTTGGCAATCACGTCCGCAAACTGGTCCGACTCGGGGCGGCCTGCCAGCGATGTGATGAGCTTTACCTGCGACAGGCCGGCGACCTGCTGACGCAGCCAGGCCGCCTTGGTAAGGCCCGACTCGGCATGGTTCATGGCGAAGCGGTGGCCGGAGGAGGCAATGTCGTTTACGACGCCGTCGGCCGATGCCTGCAGCAGCTGGCGGATGCGCAGCGCCGCCTCGGGGCTGTCAAAGTTGGTATCCAGCACCAGCTTGCGCAGCAGCTCAAACATGACGGGCACGTTGCGGTCCAACGCCATGCCGGTGAAGATGATGCCCTCCTGCGCCTCTTCAAAGTTGGTCGGCGATGGCGTCGAGTGGTACCCGACAGACACGCCGCCGGTCTTAAGCTTAATGAGATCCTCCAGCTGCTCCATGCTCATCTCCTTGGTTCCTAGACGCATGATGCTGTCGGTGAAGAGGGGAATCAGCTGGCGCAGGTCGTCAGACAGACCCTCAATGGAGTTGATGGCTCGGAAGTAAGTCAGGCCGTTGGTGGGAGCCTCGCGCCACTGGATAGACACGTCCCCATTCACCTCGTCGCGCACGTTGATGCGGTCGATGCTGCGAGGGATGTCTTTGACGTAGACGGTTGGCAGACAGCTGAGGTCTTCCGTGTTGGTCTTGTTCTGTTCCACCAGCAGATCCTGTTCCTGCTGCTCGAAAGCCGTGCGTGCTTGCTCTTCGCCGCCAGCCTTTTGCACTGCGGCAGCAATCTTGCCGGCCAGACGCTCCTTTTCCTCAGTTACCAGTTCCTCTCCAAAAGTAGCCGAAGGAGTCATAGTAAATGTCAGAGTCTTGTCGTTGAGCAGGTATTTATCAATGAGCCCTTCCAGGTAGCCACCTTCGGCCAGTTTCGCCTGGAAACCAGTGATGGTGTCGTTCCATGCCAGCGAATCAAAAGGATCCACGCCGTTGAACCACTTCGGCTTGAGTCTGTTGAGCATGGAGAAGCCAAAGTTGGATGTCTTGTGCTTTAAGGACAGCTCTAGCTGGTGCAGGGAGCCGTCAATTTTACCCTGATCGAAACCATTGTCACGCACATCGCGCAAAATCTCCTGTACCTTGGCCTTGAGCTTGGACACATCAGCCTCCTGAACACCGGTGAGACCAATGGAAAAGATGCCATGCTTGGCGGAGCTGTCGTAGCCAGAGTTGGGGCTCCAGTCTGCGCCCATACCAGTCTCAACAAGACCGCGGTATAGTGGCGAGCCATAGCCGTCCATCAACAGGCTAGACAGAAGGGCGAGTGAGAACGATTCCAAAACGTCAGTAGTATCGCCCATAATCCAAGAGACAGACGTCTTGTACTGGCGGTCAGGGTCGACGAGAGGGTCAAACGGACCGGCGAGCGTAACGTCCTTGGGCTCTGTAAGCACAATAGGCTCGTGAATCTTCTTGTCCGCCTGAATCTTCTCAAAGGCTTGCAGGCGCGCATCGATATCTTGCAAGTGATCGGCCAGGGGCATGTCACCGTATGTGAAGAGCTTTGCGTTGCTAGGATGGTAGTGCTCGGCGTGAAAGTCCTTGAGCTGCTGGTATGTAAGGTCGGTGATCTTTTGGGGATCACCGCCAGAGTTGTTGATGTCGGGGAAGATGTGATCCTGGAATCGAATGTAGTACAGATAGCCAGCGTCGGACATTTGGCCCTTCATCTCGTTGTAAACGACACCCTTGAACACGAGCTTCTTGCCGTCTTCATCCGTGGCGAGCGGGTTCTCCGGACCAATGCGCCAGCCTTCTTGCGTAAAATCGGACTCCTTGAGCAGCGGGTGCAGCGTCGAATCGAGATAGACGGACATGAGGTTCTTGAAATCCTGAGAATTTGTTGTCGCAAAGGGATAAAATGTGTGATCGGAGGCTGTAAATGCGTTCATGAAATTCGACAGAGTTCGAGGAAGCATCTTGAAGAACGGATCGCGAATGGGGTACCTGACTTGGTTAGTATGATGCGACGGCTTCTCCGTTTGAGCGCTCACTTTTGGCTACCGCAGAGCGTTGTGTGCTCGAGGATATGGGGAATGCCAGTATCATTGGGAGGATTCGTCTTGAAGCCAATAGAAAAGACATTGTTGCTGTCCTCGCGCGCAATGTGCAGGTAGTCGGCGCCCGTCTTGTCGTGCTGCAAGTGCAGCGCCGTGAGCTCCAGTTCAGGGACATGCTTGGAGCGGACGAGGGTGAAGCCGTGAAGCTTGGAGCCAGGCTTGGGGTATTGCGAGATTTCGGTCACGGCCTTGCGGGCCGCGTTGCGCAACATGGTGATTAAGATTAATGCGATGCGGAAAACATAGGCAGAAGACTCAGAGCAGGTGGTCTTGGTGAGCGCTGCTTGAAATTTGAGGTCCTCGATTGGACGTCATTTTGGGGTTAGTCAGCATTTCAGCGCCGCTTTAGGGGCAAAGGTGGCGACAGTGACACCTCAAGATGGAAGTGCCCAAGTATTTTATTTCACAAAAAAATGCGTATTTATTAAGTAAAGTAGTATTATTGGTATATATCACAACGCCAAAATCAAGCTTTCTTCTTGCGCAACTGGTGGCTGGAAATGTGGCTGGCAGAGGCTCAAGTGCTGCATTGTCGTGTCTCGAAATCTGACTTTGGCCTAACGACGCCATTAAAAATTCAGGCTCGAAAATAAAAGTCTCTAGAAAATCAGGCGAATTCAGCATATCCGGCGCCAATCGTGATTGCCTCTTAAAAATTACGGACGGCAGTGAACCACTATAGCAGCGAGTCATTCCCCCATTTGGTGCTGCTATTAAACAGCCACCAAGCAAGCGGCGCTCAAGTCCACCGAGTCCCCATTCCCACGTCCAACAAGTCCAAGTCCACTCGAGGCACTAACCAAAGTTGTGCATCAGTAGAGTGCAAAACTACGTCGTCCATCCATTGCTCGACCAAACATTCTTGCGCAGCAACCCGCAGCAAACAAGCGTCCCGACATTTCCCTTTGCACTGTCCGCCGAGCAGCAGTCAGTCGTACCTCGCCACAAGCTGCACCGCCGCTGTTGTTGTCCTCGAGTTGGCCCGCACACGTCGGAAAGGCGCAACCTCCGCTTCCCAACCTCGACGACCTCGCCTGCAGCAGCCCGGCTCGGGGCTCTCGACGGCGACTGCGACTGCGAAAAGATAGAGCCGCATCTCCCAATGTCATAATACCCGCCGACATCACACAGTGCGACCAAAAACGACCAACCGCGCACCCAACCAACCATGCCAGCGACACAGGTCGAGCCGGCTCTGAGCAACGGCCACGATGGCCACGCTCACCTGCCGCCGGCGGCCGGCAAAAAGGGCAAGGCCAAGAAGGGCGCTGACTCCAACGAAGCCTCGAGGCTCTTGCAGGCTCGCATCTCCCAGCTGGAGCAGGACGCCGCTGGCGAAAAGGACCAAGAGCTAGAAATTGGTACGACGACAATCTCCCGGCGCACAAGCGCCTCTGATGCCGTCTCGCAATGTGTATGCTAACGACGCTGATCCCAGAACGAGAAGTCAAACGCGCGACTCGCGACCTCGTCCAGCAAATCTCCAAAATGGACGACTCACACAAGATTGACCATCTGACGAAGCGGTCTAGCGAACTGCTTGCCGAGATTCGACGTTTAGACAAAGAAAATCAGAGGAATAAGAAGCGAGGCGACATCTTACAAAAGGAGCGAGATATAAATCGCACTGAGCTCAGCAAAACCATTGGGCTGAAGGAGAAGCTAGAGAAATTGTGTCGTGAATTGCAGAGGGATAACAACAAGATGAAGGTAAGGCGTGCCTCTCGTCCGCTACTGTGCCATGCGCTGACTGGCCAAGAACGAAAACAAGGAACTCCAAGCAATCCAGAAGCGAAATACGCTGTCATGGGACGAGAAATATTCCACCTTGCTAGCCAAGCTGGAAGGCTACCAAGAAGACAAAGATACCCCGCGCAAGCAAGTGGTCGATATGGAAATGGAGGAGCTGTATGTCACCCACGATTGATGCTTGCTGCATTCTAAAATCATTCTAACGCTCACAGATTCCGCGTCCGCTTCAAATCATTCATCGAGCAATACGAACTCCGCGAGCTGCACTTTCACTCACAGATGCGCACCAAGGAAATCGAACTCCAATATCACCTTGCCCGACACGAGCGCGACAAGAAGGCCAGCGATGCCGAGATGGCCAAAGTGCATCAGCTACATGTGCAACTAGACTCGCTATCTAGAAACGACGCAGCAGTTCGCACCGAGCTACATCTGTATATTGAAAAGCTTGCAGAGGCATGTACAGCAAACTGGAGTAGTCTTGTGACGCATTATCCGCTAACAACATGAATAGGTGAGAGACGCTCTCGACAAGCGAGATGATATTGTCGCCCGACAGGGCAAAGCGCTGCAAGAGCACTCCAAACTGTGCAAACGCTTAGAAAAGGACAATGAGGCGCTGAGGCGGCAGAAGGAAGCCACGGCCGCCAACATTATTCGCATGGCGGAAGAGCGCCAAGATTGGAAGAACAGGATGGACCATGCCGACAAAAAGACGGAGAAGCTTATGAGCATCATTCAGGCGATGCAGGCTCAGGACCGCAAAGTCCCACCGGCCATGGCGTCCACGCTAGAGCGCATCAAGAATCACCAAGATCTAGATGAGCACGGCGAAGAGAGCGACTACTCAGACGACGACGACGAAGACGACGATCAGGGTAGCGACCAGGACGACACGGAAGAGGAGGCGTCACCCACATCCGCATCACACCCGCCGCAGCAGCACAGGCCGGCCCCGAATAAAGTACCGTACGGGCCCGAACGCCCTCCCATACCACACGGCAGCGCGGCCATCAACGGACACTAGGAGGCCGTGATGCGCATGTGCGAGGTGCTGCAGGAGCCCGTCCGCATCGACTGGACCGACCCAGACGCGCTTCGCGAGTTTCTCATGTTTGGACCGCTCCTCTTGCAGCAGAACCCCGCCCTAGCGGATTTCTTCACCATGATGACCAATGACCTGTCGCAGCTGTCGGCAGCCGAGCACGCGGCGTTTTCGGCGAAGCTGGCGGCGCCGCCTCATCGGGACGGACGTCGCAAGTCGTAGTAGCTGGCGGCGTCGCAGGAGTATGCAATCCGCCTTTTGTGTGGTTAATGAAGATGTATGGATTGGATGGACGGACGGACGGACGAATGGATGGATGGATTGGAGCTCTGTATATTGTTGTATGCTGCATTTCTGGAGTTGCCGGGGGCTTATAGGATGATTTGCTTCACTTTGCTTTTATTCCCTTCATGTTTAAACACAATTAACTTTACCCAGACTACATTAGTAGGAAACCAATAACAAACGATTTATAATTTACAAAACTGCACTTATAACACATACCTGAGGTCGTTGAGAGCAAGCGTCAAACAGTGGAGAATCAGGCACAGCGACCAAGTGGACACCCTGGCCTGCCGTGCCGCGCCGACGCTTATTATCAGGGAGCTCCAGCTTCAGCTCCCAACGTCACTCTCCCACCATCGCTCGTTTCATCTCATTCCTCCCCGTCCAGACGTCGTCGGCTACGAATATAGCCCCTCCTCGTCATCATGGACTTTCTTCAGGTACGTTGCCGCTGCCCAATCACGCATGCGCCGTGCTCAATGGCCCGCACGCGACCCGAATCGGGATCTGATCGCATCGCGTCGCGTCCCCCTCCAAAATACCAAAGTGGAAGCGTCCGCTAACAAAACGCCAGCGCCTCGCGGCAATCCTCGACCGTCCGCTCTTCCCGTGGAAGAAGCTCATCCTCGGCTTCTCCATCGGCCAGTACGTCTTCGAATCGCTCCTCACGTTCCGCCAGTACCGCATCCTGCAGGCCACCAAGCCGCCCGCCGTCCTCGCCAAGGAGATTCCCCAGGACACCTTTGACAAGTCGCAGGCGTACGGCCGCGCCAAGGCGGAATTCAGCCTCGTCAGCGGCCTCTGGTCCCAGATTCAAAACTTTGCCTTCATCCACTTCGACGTCCTCCCCAAGCTCTGGTCTCTCACCGGCGACTGGCTGCTGCGCTTCGCGCCGGCCGGCTACACCGGCGAAATCAGCCACTCCATCGTCTTTGTCCTCACATTCATCTTTGTCCAGCAGATCCTCGGTCTTCCCGCGAAGCTCTACAGCACGTTTGTGCTGGAGGAGAAGTTTGGCTTCAACAAGCAGACCCCCGCGCTCTTCGTCACCGACATGATCAAGTCCAACGTCATCCTCACCCTCGGCGTGCCGCCCATCCTCGCCGGCTTCCTCAAGATTATCCAGAAAACCGGCACCGGCTTCGTCTTCTACCTCTGGGCCTTCGCCGCCGGCATCCAGCTCCTCGCCATCACCGCCTACCCCATCCTCATCCAGCCGCTCTTCAACAAGCTCTCGCCGCTCGAGGACGGCGACCTCAAGACCAAGGTCAACGCCCTCGCCGCCAAGTTCCAGTTCCCCCTGTCCGAGCTCTACGTCATTGACGGCAGCAAGCGCAGCGCCCACTCCAACGCCTTCTTCTACGGCCTGCCCTGGAAGAAGCACATTGTCATCTACGACACGCTCCTCGAGAAGAGCGAGACGGACGAGGTGCTCGCCATCCTCGCCCACGAGCTCGGCCACTGGAAGCTCGGCCACACCACCCGCCTCTTCGGCATCTCTCAGGTCAACCTGCTCTACATCTTCAGCCTCTTCTCCGTCTTCCTCAACAACAAGTCGCTCTACGCCTCGTTTGGCTTCCACACCATCCACCCCATCGTCATTGGCTTCATCCTCTTCTCCGACGCGCTCTCCCCCATGGACACGGTCCTGCAGTTTGCCCTCAACACGCTCTCCCGCAAGTACGAGTTCGAGGCCGACGAGTTCGCCCTCGGCCTCGGCTTCCAGTCGGAGCTGTCCACCGCCCTCATCAAGCTCCACAAGCAGAACCTCAGCACCATGGACGCCGACTGGATGTACGCCAACTACCACTTCTCGCACCCCCACCTGTCGGAGCGCCTCAAGGCCCTCGACTGGACCAGCGACCGCAAGATTGTTGAGGAGAAGGACGAGGTCGTCAAGGCCTCGGGTCGCGAGGAACTGTAAGTGAGCGACGTGTATAATAGAAAGCAGTTACCACTCTACCAAATGATGTAGATGTTTTCAGAATTAGGCTATGGATAGAGCCCAGCAATACAAGATTCATTATGTACAGTTGTTAAATGGCTACAATGGCCTTAAATGCTTCATTCGATACTGCTCCTGTCTTGGCTCAAATGCGGCAGCATTATAAGTGACTGCCATTTCAGGTAGGCGTAACTGGTCCTTGTCAAAGTTCATCAGCGGCCAACACCACGCCGTGACGCTATCAGATATAATGTAGTCACAATCTAAACTTCGTTATTAATCTTGTGGCTAAGCTATAGTATATCTTGCTGAGGGCAAATCAGGGTAGCTGGTACTGGCAACGTTGAATGTTTTAACTCGATATACTCATGACCGATTCCTAGTTCTTCTAGTTCCCGCATCGTTTTTGCGCGCTCAAGAGGGCCATCATTCTCAGATAGCTCTCCGATATCCTGCAGAAGGAAACTCGACAGTTTGCATCACACCCGCATGTAGTGTAGGTAAGTAATCATGACCATCCTCGTCCTCAGACAAGGCATGATATCTTGCGAATTGAAGGACTTGAGGCTCATGATCAGGCCCGAAAGTGTTTGACATTGCAGCTTTGCTTGGAGACTGAACATAGCTTAAGTTCTGTCGTGTTATGGGAAATTTTGTTGGCTCGACGGATTTTGAAATCAACCTGAGCCCAGCCCAGGCAACGCAATGAATGGAGTTGAAAAACGTGGGTCATTGTCGGCCCTCCTTACAGGGAATGTGTGTGTGTTGCTGTCCTTATTTCCATTTTCGCGGGGTTAGCGCACCCGTTTGTGGATGCGCCGACTACCCTAGGATGGGTACCCTCCCCTCAGCTTATTGCTTTCCGTCCCTTTTTCAGTCATTCCCTTCGCCCCCCGACGAGGTTTTTTCGGGCTGGAACAACACCCACATTCTATCGCACACACGACGTCCCAAATCAGCTGCTGGCCCCTGCCTTGGCGGGCATTCTCGAAATCTAACACGATGCGACTGCTAGATCCTAGAGATTACACTGTATTATGGATTGCACCGCTGGAGATTGAGGCGCGGGCTGCAAAGCTCTTCCTAGATCATCATCACCTGGGCGTTTTTGAAAGCGATGACAGCGATGACCACGTTTTCTATGCCGGCGATATATGCGGTTTCAATGTTATTATCGGTTCTTTCCCCACCGGACAGGTGTATGGCATATCTTCGGCCACGTCCCTTGTCAAGGAGGCCAGATCTCGGTTTCCTGAGCTCAAGTTTGGACTGCTGGTGGGCGTCGCAGCTGGAATTCCCCGGCTCGACCAGCCACCGCTGCGCGACATTCGGCTCGGGGATGTCCTCGTAGCCGTACCGGTTGGAGAGGACCCCGCGGTCATTCCCTATGAGTTAGGCAAAGATGTGGACGGCGGCGAATTGCAGCTCTTGCGCTGTGGCTATTCGCTCAACGAAGTACCCAAGCTATTCCGGTCAGGAATCGGTAGCATTAAGCTTAAGGAATCAGAGATAACCGTGCGTTTTTACCGAGAAGCCATGGAGCAGCAGCTACCCGACCACACGTTCGATGATCCTGGACAAGACAAGGATCCGCGATGTAGTTCCGAAAACAACAATGGCCAGGACCTCGGGAACGGACAGCGTAGGTCTGCGGCTGCTAGAACTCAAGTGTGGTACGGAACTATAGGATCGGGCGACAAGCTGATAAAGAATGCGCTTACGCGGGATAAGCTGAGAGACAAGCACAAGCTTATTGGTCTAGAGATGGAAGCAGCCGGCGTCATGAATCACTTGCCGACTGCTGTCATTCGAGGTGTGAGCGATTACGCAGATAAGCACAAAAATAAAACATGGCAGCCTTATGCTGCTGCCATGGCTGCTGCTTATACCAAGGCTGTTTTGGCGCATATGCCACGAAGGCGGACGCGACCAAATGACCGTGAGTTACCTCAGTAATAACTTACTGTGCTGTCGCTTTGATCTAACAGGGGCCGAAAGCCAGTATGAGTGACACAGTCAGGGGCACCAAACGACGATTTAGTCAGCTTGGTCTTGCGAATCGAGCCCAGGTTTCGGGAAACGTTGACGGAGAGCTCTCGACAGACGAGGTTCCTCATGGTAAGAGAAAAGGAATTTTCATTATATGGTGCATCTGTCTCACGTGAAGAAAACTAGGGTCGCCGACCATGGAGAAGAGACGAGCGCTTCTTGAGTCGCTTGAGTTTGACCAACTCTATACTCATCAAGAGGAAATCCGCGAAGCACTTAACAAGACTTGTCAGTGGCTATTGGATACATCCGAGTACACCAATTGGCTAGATCCTAGCAAATTCGGTCAGCACGGCGGTCTGATCTGGATCAAAGGAAAGCCTGGCGCTGGAAAGTCGACACTAATGAAGTTCCTCCTCACAACTGCTAAGAAGAGGACGACGACGGCTACCTTTATTTCTTTTTTCTTCAAGGCCCGTGGTGTCGACCTACAAAAAACAACCATCGGCATGTATCGTTCACTTCTTTGGCAGCTCTTACAGCAGCTGCCTCACTTACAGACGGTCCTAGACCCGTTTCTAGTGAAAGCGCAGAGAGACATCATCTCAGAGTGGAACATTTCTTTACTCCAGGCAATCTTCAGGAAGGCTATACTGTCTCTTGGGACATCACATTTGGTGTGTTTTATCGACGCTCTAGACGAATGCGAGGAGGTCCAGATCCGGGACATGCTTTCGTTTTTCCAAGACATTGGAGATGTTGCTGCACCACAAGATATCCAATTTCGTGTCTGCCTTTCCAGCAGATACTACCCTCACATTACAGTCTCAAAGGGACTCAGTATAGATCTGCGAGAGCAAAACGGACACACCCAAGACATCGAGCGCTACGTGAAAAGCAAGTTGATGATTGGAAGCGGTAAAGCAGCGAATACCGTGTACTCCGACGTCGTAAAAAAGGCGCAAGGCGTCTTTATGTGGGTTTTTTTGGTAGTGCCGATTCTTCAGCGGGCTTATGACAGCGGCTACATGTCCGAGCTCAGTAAACGACTTGCCAAGATCCCCAAAGACCTTCATACGCTGTTTCGCGATATTCTGACACGAGACCGAGAGAATCAGGATACGCAGCTCCTGTGTATTCAATGGGTGCTGTTTGCAAAGCAGCCGCTACGTCCGACGCAACTCCATCTTGCAATCCTTTTTGGCACTATGCCTGATCGTTCAAAGTTGCCTTTGGGCGACATCAATCCTGAAAATAGCCGCCGGTTCATTCTGAGCTGTTCAAAGGGGCTTACCGAGTTGACTAGAAGCAGCAAGAACCAGACAGTGCAATTCATCCACGAGTCGGTACGGGACTTTCTCCTCAAGGATAAAGGACTCGAAGAATTATGGATTGGCGCAACAGAGGCCTTCCAAGGAGAATGTCACGAGAAGCTGAAGCAGTTTTGTTTGGATTACATGAACTCTGCCACCCAGTTTTGCGTTGATATTCCCCTGACTGGGGAGGCGAAGCTCAACCTAGAGATTGCTCAAGAAGTGGCAAATAGGGATTTCCCGTGTCTCGAATATGCTGTAACTTCTGTCTTGCACCACGCCGATTGTGCGCAAGATGGTGGCGTCTGTCAAGTCAATTTCATGGAGAGCTTTCCGCTGCAGCGCTGGATCGAGCTCAGCAATGCATTTGAGAGATACGGTAAGCGGAAATACGACTTTATGCCGAGTTTCCTCTATGTTTTGGCAGAGCAAAACGCCGGAAACCTCATCAGCGTTCATCCGGACAGAGCATTAGGCCTAAGACCCGAGCTTCGGCGTTGGAAACCTGCGTCGTGGACGTGGCAGCATCGGTACTTCGGGCGTCATGGGCGTTACGGGGTGCCATTGCTGGCGGCGCTGGCTACCCGCAGCTGCGATTCGGCGGCGGCCTTGATGGAAGCCTTGGCCCAGAATGCGGACGCAGCAATCCTTATTCAAAAAATATGTCAAGCATACGGCAGAAATGCGAACCAGAAGCCCGCCATTGGTCGCGGATTCGATTTCCGCCGTAAATGGCATCAGTCATTAATGGAACATCTTATTGATGCTGGCGAGACGTTGGTGCTTGATTTTCTGCTTACTTGTGGGCAGAGCGATGCATTGGCGCTTGCCCTTCTACTCACTCCCGCAAACGGTGGCACACCTAGCGGGCTCTCAGAATCTCGGCCGCTCCATCCTGCTGAAAGGGGAGACAACGCAGCCGCCTTGCGGCCAGTCCTCAAACACGGCGCGCATGTCAATCAAGTTGACCTCGAGGGCCGGACGGCCTTGTCTGTGGCTGTCAAGCTTGGCCGTGAGGAAGTGGTGATTTACCTTCTCGAAGCAGGAGCCAATGTTGAGATTGCCGACATGTTGGGGTGGACGCCACTTCGTGTTGCTGCTCAGGAAGGGAATTTAGCTATGGTGCGGCTGCTTCTGCGTGCAGGTGCTGACGTTAATGCAGCTTGTAACAATGGCGACACTCCATTGTTGTGCGCGGTTGTCCGCAGCCTCGCACTAGTGAGAACGCTTCTCGAAAACGGTGCCAAAGTGGACATTGCTGATCGACAGGGCCGAACGCCATTATCGCATGCCATCACTCAGGGTGGAGATATGGATGATTGTGTGATGTTTGTTGATGTCAAAGTGGGAGAGCGCAGAGATATTGTTTGGGAGCTTGTCGCTCGTGGCGCCGACATTCACGCCCTTGATGCGCAGGGTAGGTCTCCCTTATGGTGGGCAAAGAACTATAGAGTGATTGATTCTGATACTTTGGCGATCTTACTCGATTCTGCGTCAGGTATTATAATAATCTGACCAGTCCGTCGGTAAATAGACGCGAGGGCCCTGACAGTCTCTATCAAACGTGAAGAAGAAGTGGGAAAGGCTACGCAATGGACAACTTGTTATTGGATTTTCATTCACCACCTTTATAGCGAGTGTCTGGAAGGTTCTCAAAGTTTGTAGATACAAGTAACATCTTTCTTTCCTGCTATAGCTACAAAGTCATCCCCCCGTATATGCCAACATGTGCAGAAAAATGTCAATAAAAATCATTTGTTCATATCCATCATTCAAAAATCCGTCATCAAACCGCATGACCAAAATCATGTTTCGTAATCATAGCATCAAAAAAAAAAAAAACTGTGGCAGGTTTTGCGTGAAAAGGCGTCGCTCAACACGCCATCATCAAATCAAATAAAAGAACAAACAAAACATAGGCTGCAGTAAACTCAGGCAAGGTAATATGTTGCCCTGTCCAGTTTCCATTTGTGTATCTATCAAAAAACAAAAAAATCATTCTCGGGTTTCGATATCAATAATCTCACCCATATCCGCCGTAAATGCTATAAAATGTGTGTGTGTATGCATATGTTGTTTTGACATGTCTTGGCCATCTTTGACCATATCTTCTTCCCCCTAATTTGAACCCAAAAAATCACATGAAAAAAGTCACATTCCGTGCTGCTTTCGCTAAAAAAGATAAAACAAGGGGGGGTATCCAGCTTGTGGTATGTGTGTGTGTGTATGCCATGTTTCAAAAAAGACAAAAGAAAAAAAAAGATCCATCAATACAATATCTTACTGACAAAGAAAAAAGTCACCAAGAAAGAAAAGAAAAGAGTGATGATAGCTCTGCATCACTCCGCTAGCGCTGCTAGCATATGCATTTTTATAGTCGAGAGTGACAAAGCACTAGGCGTAGCTCTCAAAGCTCGTCTTTTCCGTGCTCGTTTTCTCAATCGTGCCGCGGGGGCTCGTGTTGCTGCGCCCGAACACTTTGCCGCCGAGGCGGTTCAGCTTGCTGCCGTCGGGCGGCGGACGAGGCGCGTCAATAAGCGTCGTCTCCATGGCGTCGACGTGGACGCGGCAGAACAACGTCGAGAAGAGGTACTGGTCGCCGGCGTGGTTGAGCAGCGGCAGCGTGCGGAAGCCGCGCTTCAGGTTGCACAGCTTGGCCGTGTAGCTCGCAATCGGGGGCCGGTCCTTGGTGCTATAGCTCTCGCCGTCGTTGGACAGCTTGACGGACCAGCGCACAAAGACAAGCTCCGGGTGCTTGGTCACCACCTTGAACTTGAACTGCCCCGACATGAACATGGGCGAGAAGCCGTTCTCACGAATGACTTCTGTCTGGAATTTGAGTGGCGTGTCCGTTTCGCGGTCGCCGTCCAGCGGCTCCTCTTTCTTGTCGCGCTTGTCGTTGGCGTGAAAGACCTCGACTTCGACGTAAAAGTCCATCGACTTGCTAGCCGCCAGGTTGGCTGGGCGCATCAGCTGCTGGGCCGAAAGCATGTCAATGGAAAAAGACACGACGGAGCGCTCCTTCTTGCCACGGGCAATGTCCGAGTTGAATGGCAGCACCTGAATGTCGCGCAGCTCCCGGGGCTTGAGCACGTAGCCGGACGAGTCCTGGCCGCCGTCAAACATGGCGCGGTTGAGCTGCATGCCGAGGTCAAACGTCTGCCAGTTGAGGGCCGCCATCTGGACGCCGCGGCGCCAGTAGAGGAGCGGGTCGAAGTTGCTCGAGGCCAGGCGCGTGCCGTCGGGGTACACGCGCATGAGGTAGCGCATGTTGTGAATGTTGAGCGACATCTTGTCCTCCTTAGAGCGCGAGTTTTTGGAAAAGCTCGACTCCATAAACGAAAAGATGTGGTTAAACTTTTTGGCGGCCGGCGCGTCGAAGCCGGGAAACTTGACGCCGGCACAGTAGACACCCAGCTTGCCGAGGACGGGAATGGTCTTGTTGGCCGACTGGCTGCCGGAGCCAGTGTCGCTGCCACTCTCGGTGTCGCTGTTGCTACTCATGTCAGGCATGTGGGGAATCTCCTCGTTGATGGTCTGCACACGGCGGCGGCTATTACTGGCCACGCGTCGAGGGTAGCCGCCGAGCAGAGGGCTCTGCGGAAGGGATTGCGAGATGAAGGGAGCGGGGCTCTGAGACGGCTGGGCGTGGTGGGAGGCGGAGCCGACGCTGTTGCCACGGCCGCGGGTGGCCTGGGCAATGACGGAGGAACTGCTCATGTTGCTGTCGTCGCGCATGCGAGGCTCCTTGACCTTGATGAGGATGCGGCCCATGAGCTCCGAGGGCGAGGGCAGCTTGTTGGAGGTGGGGTCGAGGGGCTCGGTGACGAGACGAGTGCCAAAGGCCTCCTTGATGGTGTTGGCCATGATAGCCTGCTGGGTGGCGTTGCAGTGCACTTCGAGAGAGATCCACAGGGGAAAGTTGGACTTGACAAAGGCGTACTTGTTGATGGTAGTCATGACCTCCTTGAAGCTGATGGACGTGGTGAGGGTACGGCCGTGGACGACTTGCGGCTGGCCGTCAGGACCGTCCCAGCAGTCCACCTCGACACAGCGGCAGCCGCGCACGAGAGCCGAAATGTAGCCCTCGATGCTAGAGCGGCCAGCGACTTGGCGGCCGAGGAGGTAGGTATTGTGCGAGCTGGAGATGAAGTACTCGTTCATGGGGCGATCCAGGGTATAGTCTTGGGGCTCGTCAGCAACCGGCGTGTTATGTCGGGAGCTGAGGAAGGCCACAAAAGCGTCCTCGGACATGAGCTCCTCCGGACCTTCCGGTGTGCCTTCAGCGCGGTATTTGCGAGCATGTCGAAAGAACGACCTTTCCCACGCAGCGCGGTTGCTGTCGACTTCCTCGCCCTGCACGTCGCGAAGGAACGCCAAAAACTCTGACAGGGTCATGCCGAGCTCAGGGTTGGCCGAGTTGCAGTGCAGAATATAGCGAATATCCTTGCGCTGCTTCATTAGGCGGACAAACTCGAGAAACTCGCCAAAGTTGAGACGCTCGCGGGCACGGGCGTCGGCGATGCGAAAGTTGGCCTGAACAATGATGGGAGAGGAGTAGATGTGGAGGTTCTGGCAAACGCGCATGACGGCGGGGAGATCCAGCTCCTCGGAAGCGCCGCCGACGTCGGGTTGCTTGGCCATCTCGGTCTGCCAGTACTGGGCAATCGCCTTGTCATTGAAAGACATGAGGGAGGTCATGACTTCCTGGCGATGGCGCAGCATAGCGTGGAGGAAAGTGGTCCAAATGTTGCACGTTTCCGTGTCATCGGCAATGAGATGCATGAATTTGGACTTGGAGCGCTCGGGAACCGAGTAGAGGATGGAAAACCAGGTGGAGCGCTCGGATTCGGGAATCTTGAAATCGCGGCCGTACTGCTGAATGTCGGAGCCGGTGCGAATCTCGCGAATCTCGTCGACATGAAGCGACTTTTGCGGGCGGGCCTTGTCCCAGACAAGCTTGTTGGAGTCTGGGTCGTACTGGAGACGTATCCTCTTGGAGCGGCTCTTTTTGGAAATTTTGCGAAGCCAGATGCCTTGTTGGAGCTGCAGGGGAATCACCGGACCAGCCATGGTGGTTGAGCTGCCACCAACAGGGGAGCTGGTGTTGCGGGAGGGAGGGTTAGGGGCAGCCTCCCGGACGACATTGTCGAGCATGAAGTTGTTGGAGCGTAGAGAGCCATACTCGTCTCTATCGTCAAAGTCGGATTCGGAGTCGGTGTGGGCCGGAGCAAAGTCGGGAGGCGCACCGGTGTTGCTGTCGGAGCGTCTTCTTAGGAAGCAGGGGCCAACACTGCTGTCGCGGCCCGAGGGAGCTGTCGAGGACTGTCGTCTGCGGCTGGTGATGCGACGCGAGGCGCGGCTAGAGAGGCGGCGGATCAGGTTGCTCTTGCCGGAGGGTGTAGGGATGGGCGAGGCAGGGCCGTTGCCGTTGGTGGCCATTTCGGTCAGGGGACTCCCATTGCCGGCCCAGCTGTGGGCAAGGGAGTTGACGCTGGTCTTTCTGGAGATGATGGACTCGGGCAGCTGAAAGTTAGGTGGGCAGGCGTCGTCGTCGCGAGGGCGGTAGGCGTCGGGGGAGGCCTGGAGAGAGGAATTGGTGGTGAGGACAGCGGTGTCGGGCGACATGACGGGAGAGGCGTGGCGAGACGAGGAGGCGACGGAGGAGGCGCTTATAGCGGAAATGGGAACAGAGCTGGCGGGGTGCGCCTGAACATTGGTTTGGACCATGGCCGGGCTGGGACGGCGGCGCAGCTGGGCCGTGAGGGAAGACATGGTGGTCATGTCTTGGGCTGGCGATGTGGGTATAGGTCGTGCAGTGTTGTAAAGCATGACCATGTCGTCTGGGTGCGGTGGGCGCACAGAAGGTAAGAAAGAGTGAGGCTAGGGGCCTCTATGCAAGTGTCGTCATTTATGAATGGTTGGCCTAGGAGTTGGCGTGCATGTTGTAAGTTGAGTGTGAGGCGAGTGTGACGAGAGAGTCGGTTTCACAGGACGACAGAGGAGCGCGGTCGAGAGGTAATAAGTGCAGCGAAGAAGAGGCTTGCAGCAGTGTCTCGTGGGCTTTGGCCTGCAGGTTGGTGTCTGGATATGCGCTGGCGCAAGGCAGGTAGCAGGCAGCAGGCAGCGGGGCGAGCTGTACAAAGCTTGTATATTTGACTCTTGCCTAAGACGAGGCAGAGAGAATGGAGACTGGAGGTCGACTGTCTCTGTATGTATGCAGGCGGGCGTAGGGTGTGGCGGCGCGCGCGTGGTGCGGGAGCGGGAGCTAGAGCAGGCAGACTGTCGTCGATCTGGGGCAGGGCAGAGGTGTGGCCGGTCGGGCAGGGCTTTGGGACGAAGACCACGTCAACTGCGGACAGGATGCAGAGATGCGCAGCGGTATATGCGGCGGTATGCAGGCGTATGCAGGTTGGGTACCTGTCGTGGTCGAGGTGGGCGTATGGTGGGCGTGGGAGGGCGTTGCAGTAGGAAGACCGGGCAGGACACGACGGAAGGACTGGGACGGAAGTTGTACGAAAGAGAAGCGGACGTGGCGTGCAAGTCGTACAGCGTCGTCAATGACAGGCGGCGAATGAAGCCGGTGGTGATTGATGAGGTGCAAGGTGCGGGCGTTGTCGTGTTTGGCGTGACAGCTTTGGGGCGTCGCTGTAGTGAAGCAGCAGGAAGGCAAGTTGTCCAAGTAGTCGAGATGTGTAATTGTTATCTGCGCGGCAGATGATGCAATTCGAAAGTAGCCGTTGTTGGTCGTGAGGAATAGTATGCAGAGTCAAGAGCGAAGATGTGTTTTCGAGGTGTCGAGATGGAAAAGTGAGTTGGAGGCGAGTCGGCCAAGGTCTGCGTTGGTGTGGGCGTGTGGATGATCAAGTACTTGGTGTCGTGGAAGAGGGTCACTTTTGGACTTGGTAGCCAGAAAAAAAAACCTTTGAGTCAAAGGCGGCGGCCGGCCCTCCGACTTGCGGTGCGGAGTACATACAGTACATGCAGCGACCAGCGAGGGACCTGGGGGAGGGGAGGGGGTGTGCCTTGCCGCCTTTCTTTTTTCGCACTTTTTTCTTGCAGCAGCCTTTTTCTGACTGGTCTGCATCCACTGATTTTTTTTGCCCTTTTTACGGCAAGAATGTGGCCAGGGGGGCTAGACAGGGAGGTGTGTGGAATGGGCGCCGCCGTGTATCTAGTGTGGGTTGACTGACAGTCGTAGAGGTACATGGACGTTGGACAAAAGGTACTTCCATGTCCACCCAGCACAGGTTTACAGTGGCTCGCCCGCTACAACGCGACACTGCACCACTGCACCACTGCACCACTGCCACTGTCTGTCGCACCCAAACCGGCTCCCAAGGCCATCATGGTTGTTTGCTGTATACAAACAGCACCATCATCAACACGTTTACGACGCGTTGCTTTATCTGATACCAAAGGACAAAGACAAAGTCATCATCGAATCCGGTACTGCCGTCAGCCAAAACACAAACTTTCCGTCTCAGCGACATTGCCGACACCGACACCCACTCCCGCCAACCACATCCATCGCTCCCGTTCTTACCAACACGGCCACGACATTGTCCACATGAGCACCCAAGACGCGGTGTGGCACTCGAAGCCGAGGGGCAGCCTGTCTGCTAGTTAGTCCTAGCCACTGGCCACACACGGTCAGCATCGACTAATACATCGCCTAGCCCAGTCGCCGTCTCAACACCCACGTCTGAGCCCCCCCAGAGTCCCAGCTCCCAGACATCCGCCTCGGACATTTGCAGCTCGTTAGCTTGCCTCTGTTTAGCCCTATAGCGAACACCCATTATTGCACACTGACACTAGACGAGCCCTCTAGTCCTGCTAGGCTGCTACTGCCAATACGGCCCAACGCCGCTGTTGGGCTTCTGTGCTCAGCATGACTATATTCAAACCGCCGACTGTAAGCTCGGCATCTCACCATCATGACAATTCATGACCATCATGATACAATTCTACCGCCACTGCTTCATCAATGTCCTGGCTCGACATGCGGCACGGCAAAAGCTACCCTGTCCTGCTGCCCTGAGTCAAGCTGCCCAAGCGAGCCCTGCCAGCACAGCGCACAAGCTAGCTCTGCAATCCGGCTGGCACCACGAGGCATGTATAGTACCGCCGAGCAGAGGTCGAGAAAAAAAAGGGACACCCACAGTGCGCCCTGTAAACGAAAAGGCGGCCAGCCTGGAAACGGGGCGCCAGGCACAATGACGACGGATGAGCCGGGGCATGCATGCACACGCCTACATAGACAAACACACACCTCTGTACTGGTACGCCTACAGGCTGCACACCTCCACTAGCATGAACACACGTCCGTAAAAAGACATAGACGGCGAGCATGACCGAGTCTTGGCAAAATCACAGCCTGAGCAAAACCGCACCACGAGGAGGGGAGCTCTCTGTTTGTGAGCGAACAACACACCACACCATATTGTTGCTCTGCCGTTGCTCTGCGTCGCAAAGTCCAAAGTCCTCTCTGGCCATGAGACGCCACCTTGATGACCCCTACAGCAACCATGCCTCCTGCACAACATGGGCTCATTAAAGTTTTCTTCTTCTTCTTCTTCCCAGCGCTCTGTCGCCCGAAAAACTGGCACGCTAACAGAGCAACCCAGCTAGCTCGATGAGCTTGGGCAAAGCAAAAGCAAATCCCAGCAAGGTACAAAAGCAAACCCAGCACACTTTCAACCCTGCTTTGCTTCTGTAGCAAGCCACATCCAATCTGGCGGCTCTTGCTAAGAAGCAAGCCACAGGGTCAGTGTACGCTGTAATATGCCTGTCCGGGCCGTCCCCTGTCTTCGTATATTGTCATGCCTGGTGCCGGCACTCTTCTGACACGAAGCTCGCCATTTCTGCGTCGGCACTGTTGCTCGCACGCAAAGAAACGGCCGCGTAACTCTTGAATTAACCTTGTCTACCGCCTTACAAAGGGGGGGCGGTCAGTGTCCGCCGTGTTGAGCTGGCCGTGTCTGGTTGGCGCACACCACTACGAGCTCCCCCTTCCCACACCCCCAGCACCACTAGGCTTCAGCCCAGCTCAGCCCATTTCCCAGCTGTTTGGGATGGGTTCTCCCACACGCTTGGGAGAGAGGGGGTATGCGGATGGGGCTCGGATCTGAGGTGAGATCTGCCATTCGCTCCCCTTGTCAGAAGGAAAAAAGAAACAATGACAAGGTGCGTCCGTGCTTGCCCTTTTTCCTGTCTATTCTGAGCTGTCGGATTATTTCTCGCGTCTTTTTTCTCTCGTCTTTTGGACGTTATTCCATGCATGTACAAATTTGACTTGCAGAGCGAAAACGTGGGCTACAGAGTACATACAGCCAAAACCAGCCGACTTCGGTCGACTTGCCACCACCACCAGTCGGTGAACCTTTTTCCAGGGGGCTTGCAAGGGGGTTGACACACACACGCTTGGGAGCGGTCGGGTCGGCGGCTCTCGTCCATTTGCCACTTGCCCAATGTTGACGATCAGCGGTCTGTCCATTCTCTCGCCCTGCTGAGCTTCGTAGTTCATGTTGTTTGTTTGGTTAGCTTCAAGATGGGCCTTGGCCGGGACTACAATGATGATCTTCGTAAACCGACGTCACCGCGTTACAGATGAGAAACCTGCCCTTTTTGTGAATGGGGCACTGGAATCTGGGGAAGTCTGAAGATTTGCAGAAAAAGAGATGAGAGTTGAGACTGAGACAAGACCAAACGAACCACAAAGGGGTGAAGGAGAAACATTTGCCATTATACTTTTCAGCCATTGACAAAATTTCAACAGCAGAATTTTAACAATGATTTTCAGCGGTATCAGGAAAGAAAGCGAAAAGGGTTCGGAGATTGGCGAAGTGGTCACCTGCCAGGGGCGTACGCAAGCCTAGTCGAAGGATTCACGACCACAAGCAAAATACGGCCAAAAAAGACTTAAAATAAACTCTTGGCGTCAGAAAAAAAAACAAGGCTCTCTTTGCAGGGGCAAGGGCAAACACAGGACAGGACGTTGCAGGATCTTGCGTCTGGCGATTCTTGCTGCACTGCACCTTGTTGGGTCCCCTGTCCAAGGTGCACACCGACACCTTACAGAAAGCCTTGTTTCCTGCAAAGAACCAGCTGACTTGTCTGCAAAACATGCTGGTCTTGCATGGTCAGAAAAAAAGGCTCGATGAGCAAGGTGTGCCGACTAAGAGCCTGAACCCATCATCCCGGTGATACTCCAAGACCCTGAGAAGTTATTTCCCTGTTTTTTTCACCCTCCAAAAATGTTCTGCTGAAAATGCACTGCTAAAACATCTACTAACTGAGCAGCTAATTTCCTCCCTTGATGGCAGCGCCCGTCCACACACACCAGCTAAAAGCCTTTTTGCTGGAGCAAAGGTACTCCGTTGTGTCCACCACAGCTTCGCCCAGCTACAGTTGACACTTTTTCATGTACCGGTACTTGTACCTCCATCTAAGCTACCGAAGAGGTGGATACATTGGCTTCAGAACAAGCTAGGCCGAGTTGGTTACTTTCGTACCGCCACGTCGGTTGGCTGTTCCGGGGGGAAGAGAGGGGAGAGGGGGGGGAAGCAGGGCCGGCCGGCCGTCGTCATACAAAAAAGACGGCAAAGAAGGAAAAAAAAGAGGTGAAAATTTTCGGCTCGCCTAATCGGGAACAGGCAGACACCGTTTTCTTTTTTGGGCGCATTTTTCATCGTACATGACTGGCTCATCCATGACGGTGGCTTTTTTTCCCTCTTTCGTGTCCCGCCCTGCGTATTTTTGCATCATTCTGACTGGCTGTTATTGCCATATTGGCAAGGCTGGGCGTTCTTATTGAACAAGGCCCTACGTACGTCAACATGCTGCATCGGGTCTGGTGCAGAAGAAAATTCGTGTTTAAAAAAAGAAACGGGCACAAGCCGGCGCGGACGCCACAAGTGGGCTCGGACGTGTTTGCCCAGCAAAGCCTGACTGTACTTGTCAGTAATAATAATAAAACTACGCCGTATTTATGACGGAGTAGTAGAGCGATTCATGTTGAAATGCCTCGGTTGTAAATGACAACAATACCAATGTTGGTCATTGCCCCGAAAAACGTCGTGGAATAACATGTCTCACGGCAGCACTCTACCAATCGGGCCATCCCACGTCTCTATTGGACCTTATTGGACCTTGGTTCAATACCGTGTCTTAGATTTTAAATGGCCAAGGCCACTACACATTCCGTATCCGTACCAAGCGACTGGGTTAACCCACTCGGCGGCGCGTTCTTCTGTTCTTCTGCAATTACTTTGGGCAAAAGGACTTTGCTGCCAACTGCCCTAGTTTCCGACGAGTTTCCATCATGACCTCATCGGTTCTCTTTTATTTTCCCCCCTGTAACCCCACTCTGTAACTTGACAGATGACTCTACCTTGTTGTTCAGTCATGAACCGAGCAAAAAAACGCAGTTGATGAAACCAACATCAGATGTAATTCAAATGGCGACATGGGAATCTAACCAATCCGTCCCTACAAACTATGCCATTTTTCTCTACTTTTCTTTCTCCTCTATTAAAACAGGATCTTTTCCCAAGACGGCGCGCTCGGATGGTGTGTTACTTGTCCAGGTACCTTTTGAAAGAGGGGCCAGTGATCGCCAATACACACCACACGCTACTGGCAGCTTGCGTCTCCATTGGCGGCTCCGTGGCAGCGAGATTGCGCATGTCGTCATCAGGACCAGTTCGTCTGCAGGGCCAAACGTAGACGGCAAACACATTTCTGTCCTAGTTTGCGTACATCCAACCAGACAGAAAACCGTCGGCGAAAAAAAAAAAGCACGTGCAACGTAGTGGTTGGCAGACACTCTATTTTGTTCATCAATCAGAAACGAAACGTTTTCTGGAGCCCAAGGTAATCCTTTCATCACAATTAAGAGGACGATTGTCATGGACGTGTAGACGGTGTAGTTGATGTCGTAGGTGACAGAGCCTCCTCAAGTACCCCTCCGCCGACACACATGTACATGGCCCTCTCAGGCTCTCTCTCACACACACAGCTGGCATTTCAGCGCTTTACCCCCTATAATGTGTCCCCTAACCCCTATAACTTCCCCTCGTAACAGCAGCCCGCATTTGCAGGGCTGGCCTAGCGCCGTCGCTGGCGCCTCTTGGCAGCGCCTCCCTTTTCGGCCCCAGCGCACACACACACACCCCCTCTCTCAGCCTGTCTCGTATTTGCGTGCCATTCCCTCAAAGAAATAATGCACTCATTAATAGATTGGCATATTCGTATTACAGGTCTTCTCCTTTTATTACGCCCGAATCCTTCCAAAAACGGAGGTGCATATGTTTTGAACACAGTATGACGCGTGAGCCAACACGAACACCGGCTACATGGACAAGTCAAGGCTGTAAGTCAGTGTTCGTATTCAAGTGCATTGTTGCTTGGCGAGTGTGTCGCACTGCCTGCAATTAATTGCTTCCGTAAAAAATGGCAGCGTCAACGATTCTGGCTCCGTTTTCCACGCCGGCAAGTTATGGACTGTGCTGCTGCGGCGGCGTCAAACCTTGTTCTCCTCTTTCAACTTCACCAACACTTTTACTCCATCATCACCACTGCCACCGCCCACAGCCTACCTTTCCCAGCCTGCCTGCTTACACACGAACATGCATCTCCAGCCTTCTAATGCGGGGTTTCGAGGCAGAGTTGACTGGGCTGAGCTAGCTTTCTACCCCGCCTGCATGTCCGCTGTCATACATGTAGTTGCGCGTTACGTGGCGTCCTCCTCCTCCCCTCCTTTTGCCTTCCGTCTATTGGTTAAAAAGGGTAAGTTCCCCATGATTGAGGCTGGACAAATCAGCGCATCCCAAAAAGACGCAAAAACGCATGTTTTACTTCTTGTAATGTGGCGCGTGACACACCACTTCTCCCAAACCTATCCCGAACCCTCCGATGATCCAAAGCTTGCGCCGATATCCCAATTCGGACGATTCGCAAAACATTCGCGGCAAACTGCCGAATAATGTACCTTTTAAGCTAATGTTTTGAAGAAGAAGAAAAGGGTAGATTGAATGAATCAGTTCACATCGTAACCGACACGCCCCCGCACTCTTCGTCGCTACCGTGACAGCCTGATGCGACATACGCTCGTGCCAACCTACGACCAGTTTCGCTCTCTCCATTTTCTTTCTTTCCAGAACGACCCTATCCCCTGCTTGCTGCCAAACATTCTCCGTGGAAACATGACATTAACATATTACCAAGGATTCGGGTCTGAAATTACACCATGTCAACCTTGCCCCTTTCTTCACCCGCGCATCGTCCCAACTATCAAACACGTCCTGACAAGGATCACCTCCACCACAGCTGTCCTTGTTATTCCCCCAAATGCCGACGGGTTCGCATATGCGGCTTTTCTTCTTCACCTTCCAGAAGTTTGCCCCGTTGTGCCCCCTTCCCCGCTTTCCCATGAGCGCCTCGCGGTCCGCCGCCCGCCATGCGGCTCCGCCGCTGCTGGGATTCTATTCATCATCCCAGTCCATCTCATACTACGGCTGTAGAAAAGCGGTTTGTACCTCTCGTTTCAAAACTTCCCTACCGGAACGGGCACGTAGTCATATCCTGGCTGTGCGGCCTTTGTAGCGAATTTGCTCGTCCGACGTCGTCGGGGCGGGAACCCTGGACGCCAATGTATCATCATCCCGTACAAGTCAGCATCCCGTACAAGTCTAGCCAAAACTTCTATTACGAGCTGCGGTTTTCGAAACACGCCCTGTTCAATCCTGTAATGCACGCAAAACGGCAAACACAGAAAATCGTCGGAACGTAGTCACTGCTTCTCCTTTCTTTTTTCGATTATTCATCTGGCACAGAGCCGCATCTGCGCTGGGGCCTCGATGCTGTGTCGTGCAGCTCCGCGCAGCTTGCATGCGCAAGGTCAGCCGTGGCGTTTTTCATAGACAAATGGCTCAAAGCGGGACATCCACTGTGCAGCATGCAGAAACGGCAGCTATTGCCTTGCGATTCCTTTATGATATCACGGCAGTGAATTGAGTGTAGGTCTATATGCCGAATTTCTGCAACGTATTCCGACATGACAATCTGCTCATAAGCAGGACTTGATACATTGATACGTTTCTCGCGACTTGAGTCAGCCTTCTCTTCTGTTACGGGGAAGCTCTCAAGCTTCCCGTTCCGATCGTGTAAGCTCCCGTCGTCCCTCCTCTGCCTCGGACATGTCCACGCCCGCAAGCCATTCCACGGCATTGCTCTTGGGCTTTTCCCGTGCGGAGTAATNGCTTTCTGGCCAAACCACCACCACCACCACCACCACTACCACCACCACCACCACCACCACTACCACCACCACCACCACCACCACTACCACCATCACATCTCCTCCTTGCTCGCGTGCCGACACATCCGTACCAAGACCTCCCCAAACAGCAACCTACTGCTGCCAAGACGCGCCAGGGACCAGTCGTTGGCGGAGCCTCCCAAAAGCAGCCTCGCTAGCGTGTCTTTGGCCATTTCTTCCCGTTTCTGGGGGAGGAGCGCTGGGTGGCTACTCAGAACGCCCGCAGCAAGGCTCTTTCCAAAGCAGAGCGGTAAACACAATTCTGCCCGTAGTCACATTGCCAGGTCTTAACCCAGTCAATGCGTACGAATGGGTTATGTTTGTCTCACCGCAACGAAAGAGCCAGGAAACCCCCAGACTACAACCTTCCTGCTCTAACTAACAACAACTGATCGTAGTAAACGCGGGGCATAACCCCTCACATCTGTCTCTTTTTTTTTTTGCTCGCGTGGGCTGCTCCTCAAAGTACACCCCCAGCTTATTGACTAGAAATGCAGAGCTAAAACACACTGCATGTTGCTAATTTCCTGACCTGCACGTATACCAAATAAGCAGCCTGCAGCCAAGGAACAAGAAAAAAAAGTTCTCGTTTGTATAGAGGAAGGGGGGAGGGGCGTGCATGCAGATTCCATCCTGGCAGAGTTGCACTGAAAAGCATGCATGCGCTTCCAGTGCCTTTGGGGCTGGGGTTCATGCAAGTCGCCATAGGCTTAATCCGTATTTCTATTTTTTTTTTTCTGTGTTAGCCGTTTTCTTTTAATTAGTCTTCTTTGTTGACTATTCCGGCGCCACTCTCGGAAAGTGTGTAATTTCCATTTTCATCCTTTTCCGAGGCTGGTGGTGGCTCATACACACTCGTCACCTTTTTTCCTATCACCGAGATAATCAAAAAAGGCCACCACTCATAGCCGTCTATATACGAAACACGCCATGTTGCTTTCAACGTCTTGTGATGCTCATTTCTTTCAATATTCTAGTATCAGCTGAAATAACAAACAAAACACAGCCGCGAAATTTCTCTTTGTACCGAGGCTTTGTACCCTCTACTTCCGCCAGCTCAACCCCCTGCTTCTTTCCCGCTCTTCCCTTGGCGCTGTCGATGCCGAAGAAACGGGCGTCATCGTACAACAGCGATGTTTCGCAGGGCGCTGCCTTTTTTGCATGTCCGATGACATGACCTTACATGAAGCCAGTTTCGTTGTTCTTTTCGGGATGCAACCCTTACCCTTTCCTGGCCTTCCCCAAGCCAAGGTATGGCGCCATGTACCCAGCACATCACTGCCGAGTCAAGCTGCAAAACTGCAGAAGCGCTGTCTCTCTCTCTCTCCCCCGCATCATGCATGATACCGTCGACTCTCACTAGCTACATGTACGCCGTTCCCTATACGTTTCTTCGCACACCTTGGCCGCGTCCAGTCGCTCTACAAGCCCTAGCCTGGAGCTCACTCGTCCCCAAATACAAGACATGTTTTGCTGGATGCGCATGCACGTAGTTGATCACCGGGCCATGAGGGCGGACTGCCTCGCTGGCCGTGGCTTGCCCCTCGCAGGGGCACAGCGAAAAAAGGTTGGCCAGGCGGCTGCGACGCCTTTTTCTCCTTCGATTCCTTCTTTTTCCCACTGCCATTTTTTTACACGTGTCTGGCTTCAGCGGCCCTCGAGGGCCGGAGCTGCCTAGCTAGGCTTTGTTGCGAAATGATTGGCGCGTCTCTAGACAAAAAAGATACGTTCGTGGGCCTGCGTTGTCATTTCTGACATCAACTTCGTTGCAACACATCGTCGCCGCCAACCCCTCAGCCCACGGGTACGCCCGTTTCTAGCGCACGGCTACGTTGACCCGTTTCGCTAGCTTAATTCCTCAAGGCGGCTTGCAGTTCGGGCTGAAGTCCTCGAGTCTGCCTGCTCCCGCGTGATGCCTTCTTCTTGGATAAAACTATTTAAAGCCTCTTTTTATGTGATTGGTCTCGTCGACAACGAGTGCATCAACCGCATCAATAGTCTCGAGCCTTCTACAGCCTTGACCATACAGAAACAATAACAACAGGCAGCTATTCTCCGGCAAGTGTAATCTGTCAATGCATGCATGTATGCGCTGCATCATCATATATCAGAAATCGTCGCTGGGCCAGGGTCATCGTCTTCGCTGTCCTAGAACAAAAAATCAGACCCTGTGAGCAGCGCCATCACAGCCCGGCAAGCGTATAAGCCCAAACCCTTCCACCGAAAATTCCTCCAAGTCCAGATTCGGCCGAATGTCTTGGTCACGTCGGGGCTTTTTGACAACTACGTGGCTCGAATGGCAGGCCAGTCGATTGGGCACAAATGTGCATCACGAACCACAGCCTCGGGCTGCCATTTTCACCCCAAGACACACGGCGACCACCCCTCCCCCGCGCAGGCTGCATACGGTCCATTCATGCAGCCCATGACGACGATACTTCGAGTCCTTTCTCATCCCTTGCCAATCTAGTAATAAAAGACTGGTCAAGACACGGCTTCGGCGAATTCAGGTAATCCGTGGCTGAACCGGCGTCCGCCCAACTTTGCCGAACTTGCATACACGCACGTCCATCAATGCTGTGCGACTTCCCCGCACTTTTCGTTCGGGTAATCTGCATCTGCAATGTAGCTTTTTACTCTCTTTTCGTTAATGCTAGCTAGTAAGTTGAAAACGGAAAAACGCACACACCCCTCCTGCGTTGAAGCGATGTTACTGCTGATGAGGCCTTTTAACCCGTTTTCTCGTGTAAGCCCCTCCTCCGACAAGACGCGGGGTCGAGGGGCCAGGCCAAGGCGGGCACGCGGACATGGCCACGATGGCTTCCAATCTGTCAAAAGATAAGGAGAGCAAATTGAAACCATGATCACTCTATTTGAGTCAATTGAGTTTAGTCGAGCTAGCTCCCGTCTCGGTCAACCTGGGGGGGGCAGGTAGCAGCCACGATAAGCAAAGCTGTCAGATGGGAGCATGCTCGTGCAAGACCTTGATTAGTCGCGGCCGTCGCTCTACGCTACGGGGTGCGCGTTTTGAACTGGGCTGCGTGAGGCTAGCTAAACAGATCAAAGCTGGGGATTTCGTGGCTGTTTTTCTGCAAGCCGCCGCAGGCGACCCTTGAACCTCGGCCTCAAGATGTACTGAGCTCCAGGGTAGGCATGTAGAGGAGTTGAATGACGGTAAAGTCGTGCGATTTAGTACAAGCGAGCGTACATTTTCAATTCCAAGTCCTCAATCGTCGACATTAGCTGCGATTGATCCAATTGGCAAGTCTGTAGCGGGTTGCAAAGGTTCTTTGTTGGAATTGGGCGCCGTACAAACTCTATGTTGCAAGCCAATTCACCTCCATGATACATCACACGACAAAAGCTTCTCAGCTCGCAAAATTATACCCTTTTGTTGCTCAGGTGTCTACATATCAATGCGATCTGTAATTTCTCCAAAGCCATTTATTGCGCCGCGCAGCCTCAAGATGAACAGCGCAGAGGTCCGCCGCCAAACTTACACGCCACCGTCCCTTGACATCTCCAACAACCACCCAATGCAGAAACAAGACACACACGCGACACCATGATAGAAGCTCGGCATTATTAATGTCCGCGTACTAGTGAAAATCTCTTCTTCTATTGCTACCTTGTGGCATGGTCTAGGGCGCAGACTTGCAGCAGGCTGCAAGGTTCTGGAAAAAAACACTCATTCCCGCTCGAGACCGACCACCCGCCATCACGCATCGACCATGCGAACGAGACATGTCTGTATGCAGAAATGAGCTGCCATCATCGACGAATTGCTACACAGATCGTCTTGCAAAATGACAGGCTCCTGTTGCATCGCCGCCTCCTCCCCTTGACCTGGTTCTTGTACAACGCATGCAGACACTTCTTCCACACCCCTTCCAGCTGGTAAAATGAATATACCTCAACTGCTAAGATATGCTACACGAGCAACAAGTGCATCATCGAGGTTGTGTGACATATCTCAGCCTAGGTCTCAAGCCGAGAAAAAAAACATCCAATCCCTGCAGCTCTCTGATCAAGACCTGCATGTTCGCCACCACCACCACCACCACCACCAGCTCTTGCTGGTGGGTAAGCCGCCACCCAGCAGCACACACACAGGTAGCATCTACGGGGTTACCCAAAGCAAAAGAAAACGCTGCGCTGTTCGATGAATATCAATAGACGGCTCATAAAATTGAAAAGACCAGACATCCGACGCCAACCTTGGATACCCGCTCGGCGATATTGTTCAGCTTGTGACACAAAGCTGTCAAGTAGAGTATACTTTGAGCAACAACAGACATGATTGACAATATCCGTCATATTTCACTTGCATGGGGAGACGAAGAAAAAGGCGTCACAGCTTCTCATGCAACGCAACCTGGCATCGAAACACATGGACCGATGCGGAAGCTCCGGGTAGCGAAAAATTCAAATTTGCGAATTCCCTTTCCCCTCTTTCCCCCTTCCCACAACAAGGCGCCGGTATGCTGTTTAACGGCAAGTCGTGTAACGCGAGC
>PHFE01000022.1:94854-171897 GCA_002796755.1 Paracorniculantispora psalliotae | reverse complement strand
TTTTTTTTTTTTTTTGTTTTGCGCGACCCATCTTGTTCCCAGCGCGAAATGAAAGGGAGACGAGCGAGCGGTCGACGAGGCCATGCACCTGCGTCTAGGTGCGTTGCACAACAGTAGTCCGTCTCGGCCCCTTTCGCGCCGTAGTTAATAAATGGAAATTGGTAGAAACAACGTTTGTCATCTATTCAATTGTCATATCGGGGAATTAAGTGTACATCGTCATCTAGTCTAAAACAGACCGCGCCATCATGCTGACAAGGGCTGCTTGGCGCGAATCTCGCGAATCGTATCCCGCGTGCGCGCATTCTCCTCAAAGCTCGCCTTGATCAGGTCCACCACCTCGTCCGCCGTAAAGTACAGGCTCAGCTCGCTGTCGCACCAGAGAAATTTCACCTCGTTGAGGTTGCTCTGGAGCACCTCGCTCAGGTACTTGAGACGGAGCCAGTTCGGCGCGTACTGCGCCGTCGCCGGCACCTCATCCTCCTCGGGCGCCGTGTCGCCAAGCTTGCTGGGCAGGAAGAGATCGTCGAGCTCCGTCGCGGTGGAAATGAGCTTGGCGATGCTGTAGGCCTCCTCCTGCCCGATAGCGCTCATCTCGAGCACGTCGCTGATGAGCCGCGTCGCCAGCGTGTCGGCGAGCGAGCCAATGGCCTGCGACCACACGGACCGCGCGAGAATCGTCTCCCAGATGCACGCCATGGTGCGGATGCGGGCGGTGCCAGACTCCACGGCGGCTTCCATCTCGTCCTGCTGGAGCAGGCTTTGCGAGTCGCCGAGCAAATCCTGCAGCACGGTGCGTTGAATGCTCATCTCGGCGGCGTAGCTTCGGTTTGCAAAGCTCTGTAGCGTCTTGATGTCGTTGTCTAAGCGAAGCATGGTCTTGGCTCGGGGCGTAACGTCTTCCCGTTCCTTCCAGTTCTCGCTGAATTCACCCAGCTTCTCAGCCAGATACATGGCGTCGTTATACAAATACCTGTCTTGTGTTAGTAATCATCTCAAAAAGGGTTGTTGTCACGTACATGTTGCCACCTTCTCCGAGAGAGTAGTAGTGAGGTGAAATGGCTCTAAATAGAGCCAGCGCAAAGGTTGGTAGACCAAAGAGACCAGGAGCTGTACCAGCTACGAGGCTGTACTCGCCGTCATCTTTGGTGAGAGCCATACCATCTTCCAGTATCGAGAAGATGAGTTCCAAAACGGGCTCTGGCATGGATGAGATGCTGTAGGTTTCTTTGAGAATGAGCTCTCGCGTCTGTTCAACCTGCGGTTTGGATTTAGGGGCAGTTTTCGAAGGCTTGGCAGATTTCGGTTTGGCAGCTGGTTTGGGCTTCGCAGGCTCTGCAGCGGCATCATCGTCCCAGCCCCAAGCGTCAGCTCCGTCATCTTCTCCGCCTGTAGCATCGGGCTTGTCTGCTTCCTGAGTTTCAGCATCCTCACCCCAGCCACCCCATGCGTCTGCACCATCATCGTCATCCATGGGTGTATCTTCCGTTTCTTGAGGTGCGTCGGCTTCTGCGTCCTCATTCCAGGCGTCACCCCAGTCTTCGTTCCAATCCGCAGTGTCTGCCGCGGCGCCAGCGCCTGTCGTAGCAAGCTCCTTGCCTTCGGCAATAGTAACCATGTGCTTCTCAATCTTTTCGACCTGCTTCGGCTTTCCGATGCCTCCCTCAAGCCTGTTGCGCATACCATCAAGAGCAGTGTCACGACATTTTCCGAGCCAAGTCATCGGTGCCTTCTCTGCCCACGTAGAAATACGTTCTAGGCCAGTATATCCGTTCTCGCCTAATACTGTACAGAATTGTTGTGTCCTTTGGATGACAGCCTGGAAGGTGTCCATGTTCTGAAGCGACGACGGAACGACTGTGTTGAGCCATTCATCAATCAGTTTTGGCATGACATCGGCCACCATTTGATTGGAGAAGTTGGGCAATAAATCCGCTGGTAGCTTCTTTGCGACAAAAAGGAAAATCGTCTCGAGGTCCGTCAAGAGGTTATCAACGGAATGGTCAGTCGGCCCAGAGAAACTGAGCTCGTCTGGATTGGCCGAAATGCTCTGTAATGATGTGGCCCGGTAGTTCATGCGTGGAGAGACTATGGATGTGTCGAGGTTGTGCCATAGCTGTTCCAATCGTTCATCAACCTCCTTGTATGCCTTTAGCCCGATGGCAGCATCGGAAAGGGTCATTTTGCCGTCTTCGGACTTGTCTCGGATGGTGACGTTGCACGAGTCTACGTCAACATTGACCATAGATTTCCACGTTTGGTTAAAGACGTCGTAGGCCGCCGACTTTAACTCAAAGGCGCGAACATCCAGCAACCGGATGACTCGACATGACCGCGGCGCATTGACATTCTCCAGCGCCGCCCACGAGTCTTCGAGGAGGCGTAGCGATTCTAGAATGCGCTTGTCGGCCAGCGCAGCCTCGGCTTGGCTCAGCAGCCCATTGACCCTCTTGATGCCGCGAAGCACTTCGTGGAGCTGCTGGCTATATTGGACCTCGCGATTTATAAATTCGACCTTGTCTTCGGCGTCGAGGACCGCTTCGCCGGATACGTCTGGGGCCTCGGACTGGCGGGTGATTTCGCTTGCGAGCGTCTTGGAGCGGATGATGTCTTCCTGCAGCGACTTGGCATTCTTCGCCCACACGCTGACGTCGTCTTTCGTTTCTTCGTTTATTTTATGTATCTCAGCCTAGCGCAACGAGTTAGTCCTGCTTCGCGGCGTGCCCAGCGTGGTCGACCTACCTCAAGCTCAGCCCCTGCCTTGTCGAGGCTGTCGATGGCCGGTTGCAGGTCCATGCCAGAGACGGGCGGTAGCGTGTCGGCATCTTCAGGGAACCGGCCATTCAGCGCGAAGCCCATGACGGCCTCGCCAATCCTAACCGGGTCCATTGCGGCAGCCATGGCGCGTGTCGCTCAAGCGGAGGGCTTTCAAGGAGTCTCCCGCAGCTCCCACGCGATCGGGATGGTCGCTGAATTCGACGGTGCGCTGCTCTATATATTCGTCTCGTGTCGGGTATTAATTCGCATGCATCGCGGGTCGATAGCGGTTGCGCGACGCAGGTGCTGCAGTTTGGCAGTCGGCATGTGCTAGCTGTCAATTCAGGACAGCTTGTGAGGTCATCTCGCGGCCTGAAGCCTGGCCTCTCAAGTTGCCAGTATGTTAGCGCTGTACTTGATTAGTGTGATTAGGACTGGGCAGTATATCTGTAAATCTACATATAGGTTAATGCTAACTATCAAAGAATTTAAATCTATTTAAAACATCTATTAATGAATGTTTTATTTTCTTATTTTCTTAGTTGTTTTGAAAGGGTAATACTGGTATTCCTATCAACATGTACTTTGGCATGAAGTCATTCGCTAACAGGATCTCAAAGGCGACAGTGCAAAACCGCCAGCGCATCCCGATTGCGTTTAGCGTGTCCAGTCTCCAGCACCCCACCATGCTTCAGTTGTAAATAATAATTGATGGAGATCTTGTCCAGTCTATACTTCTCATACACCTTACGCTCGGCTGAAGTACTGTTGTTCACGGTATTTGACGCTGATAGCTACGGTGACGTGATTCACTCGTCCAAGGTGCGTCGTCCTACCTCTCCCCTGCGTTATGGCGCCCAGGTGCTGCTTGTTTGCTACCCCGCCATGCGCCAGCTGGTTCTTCACGCATGCAAGACAACTCTAACCTTGTGCTTCTGCAGAGCTCCCGAACGAGAACCTGATTGACTAGAGACAGAAGAAGGCGCGAACCTACAGATCGAATATTATACAAGTATATATATATAGACCTCGAGTCTTGTATGTACACACCCTCACGCACTTCCACCAACCGGTGTAGACGGAGTAGATGCAACTGACAGCTCCAAATAGACAACACCGCCCACGATGCCTTCCGAGAAGCGACAATCCGGCTTCAAGAAGCTTCAAAGCTTCGAGACTGACTATGCGCCTTGCACGATTACCCAATACATCTCCGAGCGTAGCGGCATGCAGGTTGTCGTGGCCGATCGCCAGGGACCCAAGGTCAACGGCTACTTTACGCTCGCCACCGAGATTCTCGACGACTCCGGCGCTCCTCACACCCTAGAACATCTCATTTTCCTTGGATCCAAGAGTTATCCTTACAAGGGCCTCCTGGACAAGCTGTCCTCACGCGCATACTCTGGCACCAACGCCTGGACTGCCACCGACCACACTGCCTATACGCTCGAGACTGCTGGCTGGGAGGGATTCTCTCAGATTCTGCCTCTGTATCTCGAGCACGTATTGCTTCCTACTCTTACCGACGAAGGCGTCGTGACCGAAGTCTGGCATATTGACGGCGAAGGCAACGATGCTGGTGTCGTCTACTCGGAGATGCAGAGCGTCGAGAACAATGGCCCTGAAATTATGGACCTCAAAGCTCGTCGCCTGCTTTACAACAAGAACATCGGCTTCCGCTACGAGACTGGTGGTATGCCCGGTGCTCTTCGTGTTCTCACCGCAGACCGCATTCGCGAATTCCACAAGGAAATGTACCAGCCCCGCAATCTCTGCGTTGTCATTGTTGGTGAGACGGATCACAATGACCTCTTGCAGAAGCTGGACGACTTTGAGGAGAGCATTGCTGCTGATATTCCCGCCCTCAACTCCCCATTCAAAAGGTGAGCCTGACTTCCAAAATCTCTCCGTAATCTTGCTGACAGTTTAGACCCTGGGTTGAGTCTGAACAACCCGAGGCCCTCACCGAGACCATTGTCACCACCGCGGAATTTCCCGATGACGATGAATCAATTGGCGAGATTCTAGTTGGCTTCTTTGGACCCAACTGTGTCGACCTTATTGCCACCTCAGCGCTGAATGTTGTCCTCACCTATCTTTGTGGCTCATCTGTCTCTGTTCTGGAGAACATCATGGTTGAGAAGGAAGAGCTGGCCAGCTCCGTATCACACTGGTGGGATTCTCGCCCTAACTCTGTCATTTGGCTGCAGCCCACCGGTGTCGAGTCTGACAAGCTCGAGTCTGTTGAGAAGCGTCTGTTTGAGATTCTCAAAGACGTTGCCTCCAAGCCTCTGGACATGGAATACATGTCTGAGTGCATCAAGCGCGAGAAACGCCAAGTCAAGTTCCACGCCGAAACATCCGAGTCCTTCTTTTCCACCAACATCATCACCGACTACCTCTTTGGCAAGCGCGACGGCTCTACTCTCAAGGATCTCGAAAGCCTCCAAGAGTACAGTGTCCTCGAGAAATGGACGGACCAGGAGTGGCGCGACTTCATCACCAAATGGTTCCTCGACGCCCACCACATCTCCATCTTGGGCAAGCCATCTATTGCACTCGCCGAAAAGTCAAAGGCGGCCGAAGAGGAGCGCGTCGCGAAGCGCAAGGCCGAGCTTGGCAAGGATGGCCTGGAGAAGCTCGCCAAGAAGCTTAAGGACGCCCAGGAAAAGAACGACCAGCCCATCCCCCCAGAGGTTCTGGACCAGTTTGAGGTCCCGGGCACTGAGTCGATTCACTTTATCGAGTCGGATACGGCCCGCGCTGGTAAGGCCAAGGCCATCGGAAATGGCACTGGCGCGGCCCAAGGCGTCATCGATGCCGCGGCTACCAGCAAGCTACCTCTCTTCATTCAGTTTGAGGACGTCCCCACAAACTTTGTTCACATTACGATCCATCTCGGCACATCAAAGGTCCCCGTCGAGTTGAAGCCGCTGATGCCCATCTTCTCTGACAACTTCTTCAACACCCACATCATGCGCGATGGCAAGCTGGTCAACTTTGAGCAGGTCGTCATGGAGCTTGAGCGTGACAGCGTCGGCTACGGCCTCGGCTCCGCGCGCCTGCTCGGCGACCCCGAAGGCATCGCCATCCAGTTCCAGGTCGAGCCCGAGAAGTACGGCGCCGCCGTCGAGTGGATCCGAACCATGATGTTTGATTCCGTCTTTGATCCCCAGCGTCTCAAGGCTGCCGTTTCCAAGGCGCTGGCCGACATCCCCGAAGCCAAGCGCAACGGCCAGGGCATGGCCGCCGAAATCGATGCCGCCATCCATCTGGACCACTCCAGCGTCACTGTCGCCAAGCGCGTCCTGGTGCGCGCCGTCTACCTGAAGCGCCTCAAGAAGCTCCTCAAAAGCGACCCCGAAAAGGTCGTCGGGTGGTTCAACACGATCCGCAGCTCGCTCTTCACCTTTGAGAACCTGCGCTTCCTCGTCGCCGCGCGCATCGCCACGCTCCCCAACCCCATCACCACCTGGGATAAGCTCGCCGCGGCCCTCGCCGCCGAAAAGGACATGATCCCGGTGCCTGCCCTGTCCGCGCTCCTTAATGACGAGGGCCGCAACCCGGGCTCCGTCGGCGCCACCATTGTGCCCATGGCCTCGCTCGACGGCTCCTTCAGCGTCAGCACTGCCGCCGGCCTGTCCTCGTACGCCGACCCGCGCCTGCCAGCCGTCATGGTCGCCATCAGCTACCTCGAGCAGGTGGAGGGTCCCCTATGGGTGGCCGTCCGCGGCGCCGGCTACGCCTACGGTACGCACTTTTCGCGCAGCGTCGACGCCGGCATCCTGTGCTACCGCGTGTACCGCTCGCCCGACGCCGCCAAGGCCATCACCGCCTCGCGCGAGGCCATCCGCAAGATTGCCGACGCCGACGTGCCCATCGACAAGCACCTGCTCGAGGGCGCCGTGTCCCAGATTGTCGTCACCTTTGCCGACGAGCAGTCGACGATGCCGAGCGCCGCGCAGCAGAATTACGTGCAGAGTGTCGTGCGTGGCTTGCCCAAGGACTGGAGCAAGGAGATTCTGCGCCGTGTGCGCGCCGTGACGCAGGAGGAGATCCGCGCCGCCATGACGGAGGTGATTCTGCCGTGCTTTGCGCCGGGTAAGAGCAACGTGACGATTACCTGCGCCAAGATTATGACTGAGGTGTGTATTTCCTTCAAAGACCATATTTACGAAACTAACGAGGAGTAGAACATGGAGACGGCCATCAAGGCCATGGGCTACAAGGCGCAGACGCGCGAGCTCAGCGACTTTCACGACGACTATGGCCTGGAAGCGCCCGAGGGCGACGACGAAGATGACGAAGATGACGAGGATGAGGATGAAGATGATGAGGATGACGAAGATGACGAAGACGGCAGCGAAGACGAGGACGAGGATAGTGACTAAAGATTATTAGCATATTTTGGACTATTAGATATCCTCACGACACTGAAAGAAAACATTGTGAATCAAACAGTTGTTTACTTTCTTACTCAATGAAATGAACGTACGGCGCCGTCATAACGACTCGTCCAAAGAAGAATGTGATGATTACAGTCGATATTGTATTATAAAAAACACTACCAAAACTCCTGGTTAATGCCATCGTCTTTTCATCATACTGTTACACCCCAAACACCCTTAATCTACACCTTCATCTTCATACGCCGCTGCTGTTGTATTCTTCGGCGTACCCCGTCCACTTCCACTGCCACCGCGCAGCATCCCGCTCGCGCCGCCGCGGCCCCAGTTCCCCGTACTGCCATTACTCTTCATCCGTGCCGGCGGCTGCGGCTGCGGCCCCTCATCTTCAGAGTCGCCGTCGTCGTCGTCACTGAGGAGGTCATTGTCGATATCCTCCAGTTCCTGTTCAATGGTGCGTCCGCGCGGGCTCAGACGGCGCAGCGGGACTGTGTTGCCGGACAGAGACCCCTGGCGAGGGTCTGCATATAAGTTTGGGTCGCGGCCAAGAAGACGGTCCGCTTTGCTGACGGGCTGGCGGTGCTGGCCGTTCTGCTGCTGCTGCTGCGGGTGCGTCTGGTACGCAGGCGGCTCTGGGGGTGGCCCGGCCTCACCCCAGCCGGCGTTGATTTCGCGCTGCCGCTGCTGCTCGCGCTCCACGCGCACGCGCTCGCACGCCGCGAGCCACGCATCGCTCGCCTCCCACGACCAACCGTCGCCCGTGGTGTTGCAGACGGGCAAGAACCACAGCGCGGGCGTCGGGCCAAGCAGATGCGTCATGTTGCGGCGCCAGCCGAGGTCGAACGCGCTCGGCAGCTTCTCGGCGTCCTGCTCGTCGAGGTACTCCTCATACCGACGGCGGTTCTGGTCCCTTTCCATCTCCGCATACGAACGCTGTCGTGGTATAGCCGGCGCGCGCGCGTAGTTGTCCGGCCGGTCCTGCGCCCATCGCTGCTCCTCGCCCTCTTCGGGCCCCGTGATGCCGGGCAGCGCGGCGGTGTGGAAATCGACAATCTGCTGCGCGACGGGGTGAAACTGGTGGCGCGGGTCGTGGGCGCGGTTGTACGAGCGGCGCAGCGGCGACAGGTAGCGTGTCTTCTCGAGGCACTCAATCGTCGTCTGCCCGCGCAGCGACAGCATGACGTGCCAGCCGGTGAAGATGCCGAGCACGATGCCGATGATGCCGCTCATGACGGACAACATGATATAGTTGACGGGCATCAGGTTGTCCACCTCCTGCGTGATGCCGCCAATGACCTGCGTCCACACCCAGCTGCCGCTGACGGCGAACGCGTACCAGCAGAGCAGCGTCGTGTAGCCGAGGAACAGCAGGAACGCCTTGTAGTTGCGCAGGCCCACGCACGTCGCCAGCCACGGGCAGTGGTGGTCCATCTTGAGAACGCACCGCTTGCACGTCGAGCAGTGGTGCGCGCGGTCCGGCTTGCGCGCCTGGCACTTTTTGCAGAACCGCGCCCCGCCGTCGGATTTCACGGTAAACGACGTCGCGGGCAGGGAGGTCTGCGCGGTCGGCAGCATCCCGTAGCCTTCGGTCGTCGTGGTCGAGCCGGCGGGTGTGAAGACGGCGACGGTGTAGGAGACATTGGCGAGGAGGTAGAGGACGATGCCAACGGCGGATGACGTCTTGCCTGTGCAGTGTTAGCAGGTTGACGTCTCGAAGTCCTCCGTTTGCTTGGGGTGCGCACCTAACCAGGCAACCTCGGTGTCTTCATTGCCGATATTGACAATTGTGTACACGGCCCACGTCGTCAGGCCGTAGACAAACAGCAGCGGAAAATACTTGAAGACGGAACAGCATGTGCGCTCGAGCCGGCGAGCCCAGCGCCTCACCATTCTGTCGTCGCCGAGGCGGCCAGTGGCCTCGAAAGGATGCTCGGGCTCGGAATCCAACGTGTCGGTGGCGGGGGTGGTTATATCATGGGGCGCTTTTGGGGAAATGACGGTTCGTTTCTGTAAAATGGAATACCGTATGCGTTTATGTGTGGTGTTGAAGATCGGCTGCTTCCAAGTGTCCGGATGTAGCTTTCAGCAAGACGTAGCACAGATTAGGTCATCAGGGGCGAAGCATGCTGCGCCCAGCTGCGTCATGGCCACGCTACCCTGCAACTGGCCATTTTTTGCGCTTTGAGTGAGAATGCGTGAGATAATGAACTGAGGCGAATGAATACATGATCGAAAGTGGCAAAGAAATTAATTTTAGGTGCAAGGATGAATATTTTATGTCGTTGCTGTTAGTACACAGCGAATTTGACACCACTGCGCCTGCTTGTGCGCGAATCGACCGTCACGAAGCGATGTTACTACGCAGGATGAACGAACAGAACAATGCAGAATCATCAACCGTGTACTAAGGATTATCTAATGCTACTCTGTGCCTTTATGATTGCTCATCTTTGCATAACATCACCAAAAAACCTTGTCAAGAGCGTCCGCTTTTACATTGTACTTGACATTGTCGTTGCTGCTGTTTATATCTACCTGCACGATCCCGCCTGTAATCTGATCTAAAAAGGCGCCGTACTGCTCCGTCTCACGAATTCGACAGTGCCCCGGCGACTCGGCGTGAAACGTGATTGACTCCACCGACTTGAAGATTCGGGAGCAGCGCGGGCACTGGTATGACTTGTCACCGTGCGCGGGTGACTTTAGATGCTTGAGGATGCCAAACTTATTGTCAAAGTATTTTCTACCCATTGTCAGCTTAAATCATGCACATCCCCGCGCCTCAGGCCACGCTTACCCGCATCCCAGCTTTGGACAGATGTATTTGTTGATGTCTGGGCTAAAATAGTTGGATGCGGCAAAGTATGGATGGCTCGGATCGTCAATATCCATCGACTCCGCTGGTGGTTTCGGCGCTGGCCGCGTTGCCGCCTCTAGTTGATCGGCGGTAGGCGTAGGTCGGGGTTTCGATCGATCTCTGGCAATGGCGGCTTGAATGTCTTGAGTTCCCCAGGCACCCTGCCATTTAGCCTCCAACGACTTGGTTGGGGCAGGCTGCGTTGCCGCCTCTAGTTGATCGGCGGTAGGTGTAAGTCGTGGTTTCGATCGATCCCTAGCAATGGCGGCTTGAATGTCTTGAGTTCCCCAGGCGCCTTGCCATTTAGCCGCCAACGACCTGGTTTGGGATGCCGGTGCCGTGTTCTGGACAGACTGTTGCGGTTCCGATACACCTTTCTGCCATTTCTTTGCGAGTGGCTGGTTTGGAGAAAGATCAATCAGACAAACCGAGTCGCCATTCTTCTCAGATGCCATGTTAGCCGAAACGCTGTTCTCGCTCTTTTGCATGACGGCTGTATTCCACTTGGCGGAGAGACTTTTTGCTGGATCATTGGGTTCTAGTTTCTTGGATGGTGGCTCGCTCTTGGTTGCCTCGTAATCTCGTTTCTGAGGCAGCTTGGAGAGCCCGGTCGACAGACCAGGGAAGTCGCTTTCGGTGAGGAGGCCAGGCCTGACGGCGCTGGGTGGCTCGACGACGTCTGTCCACGGCTCCACGTGGATTTTGGACATGTAGTTTACAAAACTTCCTTTGACAGGTTCGTCCGATCGCCTTTCGAGTTCTCGGTGAAAGTCGAGTTTCGTCTCTCGCAACTTCACTAAGTCTTGAGAGCCGATGCGAGTGCATTGTCCACGCTCGATGTGGGCGATTAATTTTCCGACGCGAGTGAATGGGCCTCGTCCGCACCCTGGGCATTTGAGATCTTGATCTGGCTCATGAGACTGCGATTGTCAGCAACAGTTGGCTATGCGTTGCAAGTGACGGCAACATACTCGCTGCACGTGCAAGAGTTCGCTCCGCGCCACCTCGAATCGTTCACCGCAAAACGTGCAGTGTTTGTGGTCCTCTCGACCTTGGTCGCGCATGGCGCACTTGTGGTCCCAAAGCAGCTTCCAGGAAGGAAACATAAGCTTGCACGGCTTGCAGGGGAACTCGGTATCGGTCAACAAATCCATGCTGCAGCGATGCTTTTGTCAAAAGATTCGAGTATGGTCAAAGAAAAGTGACATGAAAGGGAAACAAAGTCGAGAGGTCGTGGCTTGCAGAATCAAATAAATTGCATGGAAGAAAGTGTGTGCACAATCAAATAAAGTGAGATGGAAGGAAGTGTGCGTAAACGCATTCACGACAATTGATTATGTGTGCGTTTGCATGCTGGCAGCTGCACGAGAAGCGGCAGCTGCACGAGAAGCGGCAGCTGCGCGGGAAGGGCAGCTGGCGGCTGGCAGCTGGCACTCGCAAAACGCTGATGCTAGTCCAACTCTGGGTATACATCCTCGGCCTCGTCTTCAAGCATCTGCCTTCGGGTATATTCATAGCGATATGGCCCATGATGTTGCTGAGCGCTGTATTCCTGGCCCTGGTACTCTTGATCGCCGTCCTCTTGACCACCGTATTCTTGGCTGCCGTGCCGCTCATCGCTATAGTCCTGCCCATAGCCCTGGCCGTATTGTCCGTTATAACCGCCCAATTCGGGATCCAGCTGTCCATCCAGGTCAGAGCCGCTGTCATTCTCATCATTGCTATCGCCACCAGATTCGTCGTCATTGTCCATGGCCTCTGGTGCCCTGCTCGGTGAGCTGGCCACAGACGCAGGATCGTCCACCATTGATGACGCTGCGCGGCGCCCGTGCAGCTTCACGTTGTAGCCCTGGCTCTTCTTCTTCGGTGGCTTGCGCCCGCGCAGCGCCGTCAGCTCCTCATCCGTCAGGCGCAGGTTCGGCAGCGGCAGGTGAAAGTTGCCCGACGCCGACGACCGCGGCGGCGTCATGTCGCCAAACTGCAAGGTGGCCGCAAAGTCGGCGCGCGACAGCTGCCGTTCAAACCGGATGCCGACCAGCTTCGTCTTCATGATGGCCTTGACCTTGGCCCACAGCCCGCCGTGAAACCAGCCGCTGCTGACGTCCCAGGTCGGGCGCACCGCCGCGCCGTCCAGGAGCTCGCGCAGCAGAGGGTCGGTGATGTCGCAAACTTGCCACACCTTGCCGTCCGTATCATATGTTTCGCCGTCGAAAATATGACTGGTCGAGCCGGCGGGCGCCTGCCGCTCTTCCACCTTTTCAGGCCGGCGGTATGTGCGCACGGCCGCCGGTCCCTGAGGTCGCTTGTGCTTGGTCAGCTTGAACATGACAGTCTGATATTCTCGGTATTTTGGACTTGTGCGCGGATCAAGACCGTAGGGGACGACGCAGTCTCTCCACGGTCCGCCCTTGAATTGGTAGGCGGCGTAGTTGAGATATTTCTTGAGTTCGTTCCAGCTATCAAGCTTCTTGCCGAGGTGGTTCAGCAGTGACCGACGAGTCCAGATGGGACGATCTTCAAATGCAGACTCGAGGTCGGCCAGCACTTCCATGAACCGGGCATCAGTCACATCCGGAGGCTCTTGGGGACCAGTGGGCGTCGGGTCGTCGGCGCCGATGAAGTAGCCAACTTGCTTGACCGCAGTGACGTTGACGGTACCACCATCCGCAGTCGTGCGAACGTACGGATTCTGAGAGTAAAAGTAGTTGAATGGGAGGCTCATGTGTGTGAAGAGAGGCGGTGGGATCACGTCGGAATTCTTGCTCTTGTCAATACCTGGCTCCAAGGTGAACCCTTTCATTTTCTCGACTGGTCTGGTTAGCTTAGTTGCGACGAGGGAGGATTAGGCTCACCATCTCCTGAAAGAACTTGGTCTACATATCGGTTGGTAAAGGATGATGTAGACATGTCCCAGTAGAAATCTGCCAGACCGCGGAATCGATGCGTATGGTGGACGACACCCACAGCCTCCACCTTATACCGGCCAACATTGTCTTGCAGTTTTCTCTTTAGTACTTTGGGCTCGTCTTGGCGAGCAATTGAACAGACGGAGCTTGTCTGATCCACATCGCGGATATCTTCATCTCCCTCCCAGGGTCCCGAGGATCCGCGCTTCCTCTTTCTGCCTGTGCGCTTGGGTACGGTGATTTTGAGGACAACGTTGTGTGAAGCTGCATTATGAGACATGATGGGGTTGCAGAAGGGACTCTCCGGGTTCAGATAGAGAGGGACGGAGTTGCGCTGAGGGTCCAGCAGCTGAGTTGCATTAGCTGGTGTTGACCAGAACCGGGCGAAGCCTTACATGTTCAAAGGATGGCATTCGGCCAAAGGCGCTGATGGCGCGGTCGATGTTTTGGACAACGGCAGGAATCTCGACGGCGGCGATTTCAGTGTTAGGTATGGAGTAAGTGGGCGCATTGTGCGTGCTCGATGTTGCCTCTAGAGATATTGGCACTGAATGCTCTGTGCCAGAAGCAACGTCTTCATTTTCAGAGTATGTAGCCATTGCGACGCTTTGAGCTTGCAGCTACTGAATGCTTATACTGGGAGCGTTGGGTGGGAGGCGCACTGGCATGCGCCAGGTTGAAAAAAAAAAGCAACGAGGGAAATACAGTCAAAAAGAATATATCATGAAATCATTGTGTAGACGAAGATTCTTGTTGGCGCCGTGAATGGCACTGGCTGGACAGCTCGTCTGAGTGATGTCGAGTGCAGAGCTTGAGGCATGTGTGCAAACAGTGCACACACTGTATTGAAACTGTACGGAGGCGCAGTGGTGCAAAACAACAACAAGCCGGACGGGGCGGCACTTGTTGATTGGCCCGTGCTCGGCTGGTGGGCAGCTGGCATCTGAGGCGGGCAGCAGCGCTAATGTACAGTGTGTGAGTTTTTGTGCACTGCGAGATACAGGCATTGACGGGCGGCGAGAACAGTGATTAAATCGTTTGTGCACTGTACGGAGGCGCAGCTCAGCGAGCTTCTGATGTCACAGCTCAGGTAGCGAGAGGTGTGTATTTCTACGCCTCATTTCGAAGAGTATATATTTTTCTAAAATAATAGTAATATCCAGAATGGGAGTCAAATTGCCTGTGATTTTCCCCAATGCCTCAATGCTTTGGTGTGCCGTGATTAGCAGCTGATCCTCAAACAAGGATAGCTCAAACGCTGCAGCCTTTAATTACAGCAGCTCCCTGCCACCACTTCCCCGCCTCCAGCGCTGGTCCCATGCCACTGAGGTGCAGTTCACCGCCCACTTGGCCTGCCCGCTACGGCAACAACCGCACTGTACCAGTCCTGGCAGTCAGTCCACACTGCAGCCCAGGCGTGCTGCATCAACACCAGCTGCATCTCGTCCTCCTCCCACGGCCGGCGCGCCTTCATCCCTCATCTCCTTGTCCTCATCACCAGCTCATCACCCAAGCCGCAATTCCTCACGCATGAGCCTGCCAGCCGCTTCCATCGCCGCCATCGCCGCCCGCCCGCCAACCAGCCCTGCCATCACGCCCCGGCCGTTGCCTTCTCCGCGCGTTCGAGCCCCCTGACTGCCGCCATCGCGTCGAGCTACCATCAGGAGCAATCTCCCCGGCCGACCTGCTCGTCGATACAGCCGCCTGCAAGCGCTTCTCTCATTCTCGCCGCCACATTATCAAGACGACTTGACGCGCTTTCGGTCGGCATCGCTGTCTCGCAGCACCGCGTCGTCGCCTACCCCGCCAGAGCCACGACCGTGCCACCCCCCGGTAGTATATGGGCGAGCAACTCCAAGACAAGATGAAGCGCTTCAGCCAGAAAGTCGTACGTCTGACACGCCCAATCCTGACACGCCCGTTATATCATCGGCCGCTAACTGCAATAGCTCTCGCGAGGCAAAGACGCCACAAAGTCGTCCAAGAAGAACAAAGACTCCAAAGACGGCACCGCCTCCCCTTCGTCGCGCGATCCGTCCACGTCGTCACCTACCCTGACGCCCACCTCCTCCACCACGGCCGTCAATGATATTCGCAATAAGCCTTTGCCGCCAAACTCCACAGATAGCGCCGCCCAGGCCGCTGGCGTCGACAGATTCGGAGCCATGGGCGCCAACTCAAGCCCCAACGGCAGCTCCAGAATGCCGCCCACAGTCGTCATCAGCCCGACCCCAGGCGTAAGTGGCACACTGGCGCGCGCACAACCGCTTGAAAAAAGGGCTAACATTTCCAACGCAGCATATCCCACCCCCCGGCGCTGCCGAGACGATGCCTCACGACCTTGCTCCTCCAAAGCCCGGCCAAAAGTCGCTCATGATTCACCGCGGAATAGACAATCGCGATGCCATTCCTGAGGGACTGCGCACCCCCAAACGACAGCACTCTTCTCGTTTCGACATTTCCACCAACCGAGATCTCGAAAAGCTCCCCGGCTTCCACGAGGTACCCCCCAACAGGCGCCAGGAGCTCTTCATGCAGAAAATCGAGCAATGCAACGTCATCTTTGACTTCAATGATGCTAGTGGCGACATGAAGGCAAAGGAAATTAAGCGACTGGCTTTGCACGAGCTCCTTGACTATGTCGCTAATAACCGACAAGTCATCACCGAGCCCATGTATCCCAAGGTCGTCGACATGTTCAGCAAGAACCTCTTTCGCCCCATTCCTCCTCCCATGAACCCTCAGGGCGAGCCCTTTGACCCGGAAGAGGACGAACCCGTTCTTGAAGTTGCCTGGCCTCATATCCAGGTTGTCTACGAATTCTTCCTGCGCTTCATCGAGAGCCAAGACTTCAACACCAACATTGCCAAGGCCTACATTGACCACAGCTTCGTCCTGCAATTGCTCGATCTCTTCGACTCGGAAGATCCCCGCGAGCGCGATTTCCTCAAGACGACTCTCCATCGAATCTACGGCAAGTTCCTCAACTTGCGTTCCTTTATCCGCCGATCGATCAACAATGTCTTTTTCCAATTTACCTACGAGACGGAGAGATTCAACGGCATTGCTGAGTTGCTCGAGATTCTCGGCTCCATCATCAACGGCTTCGCCCTCCCTCTCAAGGAGGAGCACAAAATATTCCTTACCCGCGTGCTGCTCCCCCTGCACAAGCCCAGAAGCCTGAGCATGTACCATCCCCAGCTGGCCTACTGCATCGTGCAGTTTCTAGAAAAGGACGCCTCTCTAACAGAAGATGTCGTCCTCGGCCTCCTCCGTTACTGGCCGAAAGTCAACAGCACAAAGGAAGTCATGTTCTTAAACGAAGTCGAGGACATCTTCGAGGTCATGGACCCTGCCGAGTTTGCCAAGGTGCAGGAACCTCTGTTCCACCAGCTGGCCAAGTCTGTTGCCAGCCCGCACTTCCAAGTCGCCGAGCGTGCACTTTATTTCTGGAACAATGAATACTTCTGCAACCTGGTCAGCGACAATGTCGAGATTATTCTGCCCATCATGTTTGCCCCTCTCTACGAGAATTCCAAGGGTCACTGGAACAGGTATGTCTCTACCACCTTTTGCATTTTCTCGTTGCTAACACGTATAGAACCATCCACGGCATGGTCTACAACGCCATGAAACTCTTCATGGAGATTAACCCCCAGCTCTTTGACGACTGTTCCCACGAGTACACGGAGCACCAAAACAGCGCTGCCGAGCGCGAAGCCATACGCGAGCGCAAGTGGGCAGCCCTTGGCGAGCAAGCCGAGTCGCGCCGCAACTCCATGTCCTCGGACGTGGCCGAGCCGCCGCAACGAACCACAGTCACGGCCATGCCCCGCGTCGACGAGGCGGATCCGGCGACGGACGATAGCCAGAAGCGACTGGACTCCCTACGGTTGGATCAGTCTGGACGCCGGCCCAGCGTGCACGAGCGCCAAGGGTCGACGAGCTCAACACGCAGCCGGTGAGCATAGCGGTGGCACGGTGGCACGGTGGCATAGTGCCGTACATGTGGACTTGCAATTGTTTTCAAGGTTCTCTATTCGTGTTGAAGGACGGCGCTCCGCGGAGCAGTGCCATGCGTGATGGAAACCTGCATTGTTTTCTTGAGTACCTGCATACGGAGATGATAGTTGTGCGCGGCTGCTGGAGATTTGGCCGGAAAAGAGGACGTGGCTCGTTTTTTTAATTTCTTTTTTTTTTCTGTGGGAAAGGTGGAGGACTTTGCAACTGGCGCACGGGAATACTTTCACCGTATGTGAAAACAAAGGATAAAAAGCAAGGTTGAAGAAGATGTGAAGCGGGATGGATGTCTTTTGTCTACGCTTAGAGACATGGGAAAAAAAACATGGCTTCTTTCTTTCTTTCGAGTAAATGGGTACTTTTATTTGAGCCATGCTGTTTGTCCCCTTTTGTCACCGTGTATGTATTCAAGGCCAGAATTGCGGGAAGAAGAGGGAACGAAAGGACCAAAAAGCTCTGATCTTGGGAGAAGCGAGAGAGAAGGGGAGAGGGAAGGAAATGGCCAAAAGGAGAGAAGATGGTTTCTTGCGTAATGTAGATGATGACGAAAGCACGTTGACAGAATATTTTTTTTCTTCATTAACCGTTATATTTTTCCTTTTTTTTTCGGCTATGAAATAGACTTTTTTCTTTTATTCCATCCTGGTTGAACATTAGTACATACAAGTCGATGATATTTTCACAGTCTAGATGATGGAAGTGTTTTAAGAGAATATTTATAACATCCTAGTTGAACAAGGGGACGCGTTTAGATGATGAAAGTTATATTGACTGAAGTTTTTTTCTTCGCCATTTCTCTGCCTTTTCGGCTATGAAATAGACACATTTCTTCCTTTCTCTCTAGTTTATTTCTACTGTTTGCTAGGTTGATGTACATGGAAGGCTCAATAAAGGTACAATTCATGGTATACAGTATCCTCATCGCCCACGTCCTCTACCGCGGTTATTGAAGTTATTGAACCCTCCTCGTCGCTGATTTTGCGAATAACCATTATATCCACCGCCACCTTGATAATTATACGTGTCTTGTTGATAACCCTGTGCGTCTGGCGGCGGCATCCCCGGCGGCGGCGGCGGCGGTGGAGGGAGCCCGCTCGCGGACCACGACGCCATCATCTGGCCCATCACGGCCGGATCAGCAGGCCAGCTCGGCATTCCGCCTGGTGGTGGTGGTGGCGGCGGCGGAGGCCATTGTCCTGGAAATCCAGCAGGCGGCGGCGGTGGTGGTGGAAAGTTTAATGCGCCTGGTGGCGGGACATGGCTGGCAGGGACGTGCTGCGGCGGGCGGTTGTGACTGCGCGGCGGCGGTGTACGGCTGCGGCTGCGGCTGGATGATGAGGAAGAGGAGGAGTATCGGCGTGGACGCTTGCGAGACGGGGAGAAGCTCTCTGACCGTCGGCGGTCATGAGAAGCAGCCGAGGAAGACCGACTGCGGCTGCGGCTGCGGCTGCGCAGGGGCTGTTTCCGTCGGGCCTTCATCTTTTCGCAAAACGGCAGCGACCAGCCATAGTACGTATCGGCGCGGAGCACGTCCCCCGTCACCTCGTCCAGCTCAAAGCGCTCCCCGAGCTCGTTGATGTCGTCGGCGGGCACGTCCTCGTCGTCATCGACAGGCGTGCTCAGGTAGAGACGGTCTGCGCGGCGCAGCAGCGTCTGCACGGCGGAGATCAGGACGGCATCCGCGGCGCCGGCGGCGAGCTGGATTGGTCGGATGCGGTCGGGCGCCATGGGCCGCGCGGCGTTGGGGGTCAGGTGCGGCAGCCACGTGCCGACGGGGAGGTCGTACCACGGCGTGGAGGTGTCGCCGTGGAACGAGGGCAGCGTGTACGGCGTGTCCTTGCTGATTTTGAGCGCCGCGGCGTCTGCGTCTGTTTGCGCAGCTGCGGTGGTGACCTGCCCATTGTTGGAGACGGCGTCGCGGAAGTGTGTGATGATATCGGGTGCGAAATACTGCTTCTCGTCCCACAGCGAGACGAGGTCGGCGAGCTTGGCCTTGTGCTTGGGGCTCCGCTCAAAAGACGCGGCGAGCGCGACGAGTGTGACGAGATGTGAAGCCCAGGACTCGGCGCAGTGACGGTGGCTGGCGTGCGCGGCATGGTGCAGGGCGTCGCTGAGGAGGTAGAGAATGTGCAAACGTCTGCGTTTCGGGCTCGGACGCGTGGATGTGTTGGTGTCGGCGGCGCGGGACAGCGCGACGAGGTACTTGGCGAGGTTGGCGCAGCGCGACGGCGAAGAGGCGACGTTGGCCATGATCCAGTTCTTGCAGCTCTGCAGGCGCGACGTTTAGCGGTTGTGTTCAAACATCTGGGCAGCAGCTATATTCCTCTCGCAAGAAAAGAGGGCGTGCTTTTCTTTCTTTGTTTGGAGATGTTGCGCCCATGGTGGAATTCGTCAAACCTGAACATTATGTCGCGAACATTGTAATATGACCGCGTCGACAAGAGGGAAGAGGGCGTCGACGGCGGGACGCGAGAGCGAAGTAGGATCGGCTTTGAAGAGCGAGGCGGAGAGGGCGGCGCGGGCGATGGCGAGCTCGGGCGACGCCATGCTGGCGGTCGCAGGTGGGCGATTGGACCGAGATATGGCTAGGTGTGAGAGAGAGGATGATGATGGAGGTTGCTGATGGGTTGTGTTGGTGGGCTGGCAAGGCTGCGGGAGCGCGGGAGTGGGCGGCAAAGCTTCGGGGTGGTGGGGCCGTGACGGCAGAATGGCCTGATTTTAAAAAGTTGCGCGCTGCGTGATAGGAGACAGGTAGGTAGGCGAGGGCTGCTGCAGAGACAGGAAGAAAAGGGGTGATTGATCATGAGATTTCATTATGATATTTTAATTGTACAGGTATTAAACAGCAACGGCTGCCATTCCGTCGCGCCGCATGCGACAATTTGCGCCACTGAAGGGATTCTGCTGGGATCTTGGTATCCTGACTTCCAGCTCGAGCGTCTGTGCTTACGAGAACCGATCTCCTTTTCTGCTTCGGTAGCCCACTTTGCTCTCATACGGGCTCATGTCCTCCTTTTCTCGTTTCGGGGCCGCGACGAGATCCTCCTGGCCGCCGGGCGCGGGATCGTTGTTGGACTCGGCGCTGGGCGAGCCGGCGTAGTCGGGACGGGCAGCGGACGAAGACGACGGAGCGCCGTACTCCATGGCGCGAATGTCGCGGCGCTTCTGGTGATGGGCTTCGAGCTTGGCCTGACGGTCGGCGTTGATCTCGCGCTTGGCAAAGTAGTAGGCGCCAGCGCCGGCTGGGAGCTGTCAGCGTGGGAGAGAGAGAGGGAGGGAGGAGGGGAACGTACCGACGCAGACGGAGCCCCAGCCGAGCCTGTGGTGTTATGTTAGTGAGCCGCATCGTAAGGAAGTGGTGGTGGGAGGCGGTCGAGATGGGAATCGGGATGCGAACCAGAAAGATTTCACCTGGGAGCGTTAGCAATGCGACGAGGAATTGGGGCCGGGAATACGTACCGTGTTCATGTTGATGATTGTGTATGCGAGCCTGTAGGTAAATACGGGAATGCTCTTGTGCAAGGTTGTGTGGAGGTTGTGGCGGCGAGTGGCAATGGCAGAGTCGAGGAAGTGTGCAAAGTTGAAGATGATGTCGGCCAAGGTCCTAACCAAGTAGGTAAAGATGCCGTCAGCGCCAGTCGAGCTGCAGATCCACTAAAGCTGCACACTGCCGAGCCGTTACATGTCCAGTCCGTGTGTCCACATCACTCTCTAAAAATAGTTGAGCAAAAAAAAGAAAAAATCTAGAGACTTGCCAGTGGGTTTGCCAGTGACTGATTCATGCCACGTATTAGTTATTCATGTGGCCGTCACATACAGTGCCGGTACCTGCGACAGTCTTCGTATTGAGGCAGCGGGCTGTCCACTGTAAATGCGGTTCCGGCCCCACACCCAGAACGGCCGCTACTGCGAACCTCGAATACAGTGCATGTACATGTCGACGGCTATTTGTACCAGCAAAGCGAAATAAAAAAGAGAAAAAGATGGGAGACACTCTTCAAAGCCACATCTATCATCAGCGCGTTTCTTCATTCCATCTTCTTTTCCTGCTCTGGTGGAGCGGGCCGCTTGAAGTGTACTTAGGAGCCGCGCGTGGGGCCTCATCTGTGGCAACCGCCCATCGGCTCAAGACACGCAATCACCTCCACGACGCCTCGTTTGTGCCTCATTAAATTGCTCTGAACCCTCACACCACACTAACATCCGTCTCGATTCCCTCCTCCCGTTTGTACCATCTTACGCCATTAAACGCCCGTCTACGCCTCATTGCGCCTCGCACAAAACTCTCTCTTTTCCTTTTCTTCCTCGACGACGCCCGCCCGCTCGTGGGTTCTCCGTGCCACTGCCACTCTGCTGCTTGCCCACCTCTGTCCTCGGCAAGGCGACATATCACACACGCAAACCTAGCATCAACACAGTTGGATGCCCTCACTATCCCCGACAGTCCCTGTTCCGCTGGGGGTCCTTGAGCCTGCACCCCATAGCCCGGGCTGTCCCAATCGCTCATCATGGACTCGCCTACCCAAGACAAGACGGATGCGTCGTCCATCGTCAGTCCCCCACGCTACACGACGAGAAACTTTTGACGCTGATGCTTTACAGAAACCAGTCTCGTCCCTCCTCGCGCGCTTCGAAAACATAAACCAACAACCCCAATCCGCTCCCCGCTCCCCCGCGCCCAAACCCGATCGCCTACGAACCTTTAAAACTACTGGCGATGCGTCTCTTCCTCCCCCAGTCACCCCGACCAAGCCCGCCATACTCAAACAGAAACCGCCGGTCAAGCCCAAACATCTGCACAGCGCCAGCGTGCCGCCCCAGACGACCCGGCCAGCCCTCGACGACGCCGTCGTGATTCCCCCACCCGTCACCGTCCAGCCGCCGCACTCGCCGCCACAAGAAAGCAGAAACACCACGATACGAGGCGATCAGTCGCCGTTCCTCGACCCTTCGACCGCCGCGTCGCATCCGCTCGCCTCCTCGAAGCCGGGCAGCGCCGCCTCGAGCCGACCGCTTACACCCACCCACGGCCTACCCCCGCCCCGGTCACCGCGCCTCGCCGGCTCCAAACCCCCGTCGCCCCCGCCGCCCCGGCGCTCTACCGAAGCCCGTCGCGACAAGGAGCTGCGCGCCCTCACGCCGGTTACGACTGGTCGCTCCGAAAAGCCGCTCGGCGCAACACTCTCCGTGGCCGCTTACCCAGAACGCCGAGAGTCGCTGCCCAAAAGCTCCAAAGACCCCTCACCATTTACGAGTCCACCATCCTCAAGCTCTGAATCCGAGGGTGAATCGCGGCCTCAACTGCCGACGCGGCCGCGGCCAGCGCCAAACCATGCAGCGCCGAGGCAGAACAACAGTGTCAGCGGTTTCCAGCCCCCGCCTGTGCACCACAGCGTCGAGAAGAAGCGAGAGCACAGCAATGGCCTGGCAATCTCTCATCGGGATGTACATACTCTGCCCGATGAGGAAGAAGCCCCGCCGCCGCTGCCTGTCCGCCGTCCGACTCACGAAACTCCCACCAAAGCCCTCGCCACGCGGGACATGGCACCGCCCCCTCGTCCGGTACGAGCGCCAGCGCAGTCACGACCAAAGCGAGACCCCATTCCGGCCTCCCACTCTGCATCCCTATCGACGCAGCAATTCCTCCCACCCCCTTCCCGAAATAGATCCAGGACGATAGAGACCAAAACCTCAGACAAGAACGACCACCCGGTGTCAACCTCGCCCGAACCCAAAGGCTCGGCCGAGGAATCCAGCCTGCCTAATATTGCTTGCATTAACCGAAAGGCGCCCTATGTGAAAAAGGGCTGTTGCGAAATACAGACACGATATGAACCAAAACTATTCGACGTATGCGGCGACGTGGTTTGCACCAGCGGAAGCTTCACGCGTTGCTGGAACACACTGGACGGTGAACAGCTGATGAGTCTGGCGCACACCGAAGGCGTCAAGGCAACGGCCGTCATCTTCAAACCCGGCGCAGATCCCGACACGGAAGCTACGCGCGTCTGGATCGGCTTAAATTCAGGCGACATGATGGAGGTTGACGTGGCCACCAGCCGCATCGTCTACAACAAGCCCGGTGCTCATGGTCGATACGAGATCCTCAAAGCGCACCGCTACCTAAACGAAATCTGGACCTTGGATGAGTCAGGCTGCCTACACATCTGGGGCCCCGACGACAGTGGCATCCCGACTCTCAACAAGAACCCCACCCAAAGTTATAAAATACCAAAGGGCCACACGTTCTCTCTCGTCGCGGATGGCCAGCTGTGGCATGTCGCCGACAAAGCCATCCGAGTCTTTGAGCCATCACTTGACGGGTCCACCACGTTCCAAGTCTTGATGAAACCCTTGGTGACCGAGGGTGCGGCCGACATTACCTCTGGAACGACAATGGACGCGTACCCCGGCAAGGTCTTTTTCGGTCACGTTGATGGCAAGGTCAGCATCTACTCGTCCGCCGACTACTCGTGCGAAAAGGTTGTCAACATTAGTGGCTGGAAAATCAACACGCTCGCAGCCGTCGGCACGGACCTGTGGGTGGGCTATTCCACCGGCAAGGTCAGCATCTACGATACCAAGAAGCACCCGTGGGTGACGAAAAAGGAGTGGCAGGCCCACGACGCGGGAATCTACCAACTCAAGACGGACGTCACGGCCCCGTACCGCATCGACCGCGCGCAGGTGGTTTCCGTAGGCAACGACGGCAAGGTCAAGTTCTGGGACGCCCTGTTGCAGGACGACAGGCTGGAAGACAACCTCAAGTCCAAAGAGGCCAGCTACTGCGAGTTTGACGACCTGTCGCTCATGGTCATGACCTGGAACGCTGGGGCGTCGACGCCGCACAGCCTGCGCTACTCGGAAGGCGACTCGTCGTTTTTCCAGGAATTCGTGCAGACCAGCGGATCGCCGGATATATTAGTCTTTGGCTTCCAAGAGCTGGTGGATCTGGAAGACAAGACAGCCACAGCCAAGCGATTCCTCAAGTCGAAGAAAAAGGACGGCTCCGACAATGAGAACATGAGCCACCGCTACCGTGACTGGCGGGACTTTTTACTCAAGACGCTGGATGACTATGCGCCCCAAGGCCACCTGTACCAGCTCCTCTACAACGCGCCCCTCGTCGGCCTCTTTACCTGCATCTTTGTCAAGTCCTCTCTGCAAGGGCGCATCCGCAACCTCCAAGGCGCCGAGGTGAAGCGCGGCATGGGCGGCTTGCACGGCAACAAGGGCGCCATTGCCGTGCGCTTCCACATCGACGACAGCTCATTGTGCTTTGTCAACTGCCATCTCGCGGCGGGCCAGACGCAGACGAGCTCGCGCCACAACGACGTGGCTGCGATTCTCGAGGCCAACCTCTTCGGGACCGAGCGCGACGCGGCGGCCCGGCAGGACTACTACCGCGGCGGCGGCGATGGTGGCATGATTGTGGACCACGAAATCTGCGTCATCAATGGCGATCTCAACTACCGCATCGACACCATGTCGCGCGACACCGTCGTTAAGGCCGTGCAGCAGGGCAACCTGGCCAAGCTGCGCGACCGCGACCAGCTGCTCGTCTCGCGGCGCAAGAACCCCGCGTTCCGACTGCGCGCGTTTGAGGAGATGCCGCTCACGTTTGCCCCGACGTACAAATACGATGTCGGTACCGACCGCTACGACACGAGCGAGAAGCGCCGCAGCCCGGCATGGTGCGACCGGCTGCTGTACCGCGCGCCGAGCGGCAAGATCAAGCAGAGCGACTACGGCCGCCATGAGATTAAAGTGAGCGACCACCGCCCAGTGAGTGGGAGCTTCACGGTCAAAGTGAAGAGCGCGGATGAGAGAAAGCGCGCGCAGGTGGTCATGGAGGCGCATAATGCGTTTGACGACCTCCGGAGGAAACATCTCGACGAGGCCAAGTGAGTTTATCCTACGTGTGATGGTAGATGAAAGGATGAGAAAAATGCTAATGATATTTACAGGCTCAATTATTTGGTCGGAACGTGTGGGTTTGATGAGCCGACGAGTAAACTGTTTATACAAAACAGAGCGGCGAAGAGTAGACGATAGAAGTGCCCGCCATACCAGGCAAGGTGTAGGAAGGAGGCTGGGAAGCATTTATTCATAGAATCTTTACAGCGAAAACTTGACAATACAATACATTATACCACGATTTAGTCTACGGGAGATGTTCAAGTACAGAGTATAGAATGGAATATGACATATGATTAGCCTATGCCACATTGATCCTCGCTTACGGGAAGAACGGACGGAAGAACGGGTGTTGGGCGCAAGAGTGAGAAGGTCGGAGATAATCGGCAAGGAAGAAAGGGCTGTGTAAGCCAAAAATAAACATTTAAAGTGGCGGGGCTGACTTTTGTACGTTTATAGTACAGAGTACTCCGTAGAATGCACAGCGGCGGAGGTCGCAAGAAATTGTTAAAGTACATTGGCTAGATGCTGGCGAGGGTTGCATCACCCGGTGGGCGGTGCACAGAGCCGGATAGTAATATCTGACCCCGCTTGCGGGTGGTGTGGGCTATTAATATCTTGGCCGCAAATTGGACACCGACAAGCAAAAGAAATGGCGGGAATAAGAACGGAAAGAGAATAAGGCTCTTCTGTTAGGAGTATGGAAATACTGGAATAATTGGATTGGGTTTGTGAGAGAAGACATGGCGATTGTGCGACCAGCGAACCGACAGGATTGATTGAGACGGAGACACATCAAGGAAAAGGTACTGAAGCTGATTGAGGACATCCCGGTGTGAAGAAAACGCACCATCCGCCCAAAGAGGCATGTATCGACAAGTCACAGTGGGGGGATGGGCGTATTACTAGAACCCCTGCCTTGTCCAAAACCACTGGGTTTACTGTGTGTATCGGCGCGAAAGCCGCCAAGATGAGATCATCAGCACTAACACGCTCCCCAGGCTGGCGGCGCTGGGTATGTCCCTTCTAAATTGCTGTTGCCGGGGTACGCTGGGCGAACTTATTAAATAGCCGTGAGGCCTCTCCATCGGTGGAATGGTTGATCGACGGTTATTCAAGACATTTCTCTTTGTTGTGTTTTTGTGGCTTGCTTAATTGAATCGTTTTGTTAGTGCAATCATGAAGTACACCGCTTTCGCCGCGACGGCGCTCATCACCACAGTCGCCGGCGCACACCAACCCATTCAGGAGGCGCCGGCGACGACGGCGACGCAGACGGAATACATGCCCGTTGCCGGATTCACCCTCCGGCCGACGCCCGCCATCAAAGTGCCCCGTGCCGGCCTCTCCCTGCGCGACGACGACGACGACGACGATGATGACGATGACGATGATCACCGGGGAAGCATCACAAAAGGAACAGCGACTTCCACGCCCACGGGGACTGCCAAGGGCAGTGGAACGGCGACGGGCACGAGCGCGGCAACAAGGGCGTCGAATACGTGCGGCTGGGACAAGACCGGCGGCGGCTTCTACGCGTGCGCCAATTCGCAAGATGCGTGTCAGTACGCGAATGGTGTGGCGGGGTGCTGCTCGGGGGATGGGTGTAAAAAGGTGCCGAAGAATTGTGTGGCGAGGGGCAATAAATGCGACTCGGACGATAACGGCGGTACGCTCTGCTGGTATGTACTCTTTTCTTATGATGCGAAATGAAGGTTGAGAACAGGAAAGCTAATGGGAACAGTAAACATTCATCCGCGCCTGCGTGCTATACTTGGCTCATCTCCACATCTACCGCCGGCGCGCAACAAACGTACTCCCTCCTCGCGTGTACGGACAAGCCCGGCACCGGCACGCTCCTCGCGACCGACCCTGCGTCAACGACCTCTTCCACCTCTTCGCCCAAGGCTTCCTCTACCGGGAGCGGCGGCGGGAAGAGCAAGAGCAACACCGGCGCGATTGTCGGTGGTGTGATTGCCGGGCTCGTCGGTCTGCTGGGCATCGCGGCGTTTGCGGCCTATGTGCTGAAGCAGAAGCGCAAAGGACGCGCCGAGGACGCGGCCGCGGAGAAGAAGATGCGGGATAGCCAGGAGGAGTGGATGCGAGGTGGCAGTGGTGGTGACGGTGGAGGGCTTCCCGGGTATGGAGTAGTGGGAGCCAGGGAGAAGAGCATGAAGAGAAAGGAAGTCGGCGGCGGTGCTGTCAGTCCGGATATGGAGGAACACAGCATGATGGCTGTTGGCGCTGGCCAAGACCGCAGTATGATGGCCGGCGGTAGTACCAGTCCGGCCACGACCGATCGCGAGGGCGGCGTGAGCCCGGCCAACGCGCACCTCGCGTACTCGGTCTCGAGCGTCAGCGGCACGGGCAGCCACGTCGGCACGGGCATCGTGTCCAACATGTCCCCGGTGCCGCCGACGCCGCACCTGGCGGGTGTCGTGGAGGCGCCGGACACGGCGGTGGGTGGGGGGGGGCCGGTGGAGGTGCCGGGGACGACGGTGACGAGAGAGACGATGCAGAATAGAGCGGAGCTAGCATGAAGAACGCTGGGATTGACAGAGGCAAGTGGGATTGAGGGAGGTGAAGTGGTGGTTTGTATAGATGATTAGAAATGAACGTTATGATACCAAGATACTGCAGCTTGAATAATAAAATTGGCCATTATTTGATGGGACTTGTGTCAGCTGTGGAGGTTAGACAGATGATGCAGACTGTAATAAATTTGCCATCGTGTTTGACAAACTGTGCCGCGTGTGACGGCAACTTTGATAGATTGGTCAATATACTTGACAAATTGCGTCCGCCGCGGTCGCAAAACAACATACTGCAACTGTGGAGTAAAATTGATCATAGTATTTGACAAAATTAATATCGGCCATGACATGTTCCAGCTTTTAATAAAGTTGATCATTATAATTGACTGTATCGGTCGTGTCGTAACTATGCAATTTCGTAATGTACAGAACAAGGCAGCTACCAGGGCTGGATGCCGTCGCGCGTGATGGCCTTGCCAACATCCGCATCTCGCTTGCCTTCAATAATATCTTTGATGAAAGAGCCACCCAGCGCAGGATCGGCGGCGCCCATCTTTTTATTCCCCTCCTGGTCGCCGCCGAGCTTGGTCGCGAGAAAACCAGGCGAGACGGCCCAGATCTTGACGCCGTCGTCTTTTAAAATGCGATGCCACTCACTACACAAATTAGCAACAACTTTACGAAGGGAGGAAACGTGGCACGACATACCGCATCATCATGTTTAAACCCAGCTTCGAGCAGCGGTACGCGGGCACCATGGTGCGCAGCGGCGTCTTGGGCCAACCCGTCTCGGGCGCTTTATTGGTCGGCAGATTCGGGTTCTCGGTGCCGACGAGGCTCGACGTGCTGCTGGTGAGGAACAGCACCCGCGGGTCCTTGGACTTGAGAAGAAGCGGCGCAAACGTGTCGGTCATGACGTGCGCGCCGGTGACGTTGACATCCCACGCCTTGTTCCACCCGTCGCGCAGCGAGTAGTCACCGTTGCGGATGGCGTAGTCTGGCAGGATGCCCGCGTTGTTGACAAGAATGTCAACATGCCCGTAGCGGCTCTGAATCACCTCAGCCGCGGCGGCAATGGACGTGTCGGAGGAGACGTCAATCTCCATGGGTACAATCGTCGACGGGGACGACGGGAACTGCTGGGCGACCTGCTCCGCGGCGACCTGCGCCTGCGCGAGCTGTCGGGCGGACAGCAGGATGTTGTAGCGGGCGTTGTCGGTGCTGAGGAGAGCAATGACGGCCTCGAGGCCGATGCCAGCGGCAGCGCCCGTGATCAAAAGTGTCTTGTTATCAATGGCCATTTTTTTCTCTTTACAACATGTCAAGTTGACCACAACAATCGGGGACTATAACGCAACTACGGGAGCAGCTACCTATTTAACATTGCATGGCGCCATGCATGCAAGCTGTAAGGGAGCTTTCACAGGCAACTTCGGACCAAGAGGGGTTGTCGCTGATGTAACCTCTCTGCTGACGCCGCCACACAGACGTGCCAGACCAAGCATGCGAGGAGCATTGGTGCACCAATAGGGCAGTCGATCGAAAACTGCCGGCTTACGCTGGAGGTGGTCTTTGCTCTGAGGAGCGGTGTCACAGCAGGATGACGGCGCCGCGGCCTGTCGCAGCGGCGTGCTGTGATAGGTTTAGACAGCCACTGGCTTAATAAATAGGTGCAATATTGGTGATATCGCAGGGCGGGCTTGCAGGTTGCGGCCCACGTCAGAGGTTGCGAGAGGACTTGCGCTCCGAGTTGCGCAGACAGGGGCGCCACTGGACGCTAGTGGCTGCGCGCCACCTCACCGGGACGATGCAGACCGAGGAGATGGCCTAGCCATTGCAGACAGCAGCTATATTACAGTCGAGAGGAGTTATTGCCCATGAGTTATCACGGAAGCATGCTGGGTGCTATGGAGCACGAAACCGACATCGAGGAGACTCTCCGCGAACTTGTATGTCCTGGTACCTTGCGGAAAGACTTGTAGCAACTCTGCACCAGTGACGTTGTTGGCAGACACCATGTAACCTCGCGATAACCCCCCTGCAACAGGCCCTCGGCGTGGTTCCTTAATTGGTTCCGACCGATTACTAACGAGCCTGGGTAGTGACCTTCTTTTCAACTGCCAAGGGCAGTCACTAGAAGTCTTATTGATATTTATGGAAGATTAGTAGAAGAATAGTTGCAATTGAGCTGCAATTGAGTTGACATGTCCTGAAGCTTTACGAATACGGAGCTTAGCGTAGGCCGGGTCTTGCGGTCGCGCTGCCAAATTGGCTAGCTCATTTCATCAACGCCACGAATTAAAGCTCATCCCCTTTATCAACGTAAAAGTTGTGTCGTTGGTTTTTTTTTGCTTCAGACTCATCTATCTCGTCAGTTAGTCAATTGCTGAATTGACGCTTAAGCCGTGGTCGCATTGAAGTCGCGTGACGACCCGCTGAGAATTGGCATCCAGGGGCACTGACAGCCACATCGCAAACTTTACATCAACGCTGCGCCATTCACATCCCACGCTCAACGTTGAATCGTCCATCATGAGCTCCAACAGCGACGCCGCCGCGCCGCGCAAGACGCCCATCCTCGCGCCCACGCCCGACAGCAAGCCCGCGCCGCGCGCCGAGCTCACCGCCGACCAGCAGGCCAAGTACGAGGCGCTCCTCGCCAAGGCCCGGTCCTGGACCGACGTGACGTGCGACAAGGAAAAGGACAAGTCCGGCCCCGTCACCGACGGCGAGCGCGCCTGGCTCACCCGCGACTGTCTCCTCCGCTACCTCCGCGCGACCAAGTGGCACGTCGACGACGCTGCCAAGCGCGTGCAGGCCACCATGGGCTGGCGCCGTGAGTACGGCCTGGAAGGGTTCACGCCCGACTACATCTCCCCCGAGCAGGAGACGGGCAAGCAAATCATTGCCGGCTACGACAAAGCCGGCCGCCCGTGCCAGTACCTGAACCCGGGCCGCCAGAACACGGACGCGAGCCCCCGCCAGATTCACCACCTTTTCTACATGGTGGAGCGCGTGACGGACATGATGCCGCCCGGCGTGGAGCAGCTCAGTCTGATGATCAACTTCAAGCCGAGTAAGAAGAGGCAGAACACGAGCGTGCCCGTGTCCACGGCGCGCGAGGTGCTTCACATTCTGCAAAACCACTACCCGGAGCGTCTGGGCAAGGCTCTCATCATCAACGGTACGTGATACCCCGGAAAAGTGTGTATAACGCGATATACAAGTACTGACAAAAGAATAGTCCCCTGGATTGTCTGGGGCTTCTTCAAAATCATCACCCCCTTCATTGACCCCGTCACCCGCGACAAGCTCAAGTTCAACGAGGACATGAAGCAGTACGTCCCCGCCGAGCAGCTCTGGAGCGAGGACTGGGCCGGCCAGATGGACTTTGAGTACGACCACGACACCTACTGGCCCGCGCTGAATGAGCTCTGCAAGCAGCGCCGCGAGGCCAAGATGGCGCGCTGGGTCGCGGCGGGACAGATTATCGGCGAGTCCGAGGACTACCTCGCCGGCGGCACGGACACGAGCGTCAACGGCTTCAAGTACACAGGCGACGCCAAGGGCCTGGAGGAGAAGATGGCGGAGACGACGCTGGAGGAGAAGACGCCAGCGGCGGAGGTAGAGGCCCAGGCTGCGGTTACAGCTTAGTGTGGAAGCAAGTGTGGAGGCAAGTGTGGCAGGCAAATGTGGACGTCAAAAGTGAAAGTGGCCAAAAGCGTTCGTTCAGCTTCATCTGTTTAATTGAGTGATAGACTACCTGCATATAGATATTAATATTTGGCTCATTGTACGTATCTTCTGATACACTGTCGCCTTTGTTTGCTCTGAATGATGGTGCTTGAACAACCATCTTATACATCTTGCTGGTATACTGTCATCCTTCTTTTTCTCTCCAGCTCTCCGCTGACACAGCGCTCCATCCAGTCAAACACCGTCTCCAGGAACACCTTGACGTTCTCCGGGTTGCCGATCCCATGACACTCGTCCGAGAAGGTCAAAAACCGGCTCGGCACGCCTTGCGCCTGTAGCGTTTTGAACGCCGCCAGACCTTCCGTCACCGGACACCGGTAGTCCTTCTCCGGATGAATCACCAGCGTCGGCGGCGCGTGCTTCCACTCCCTCAACAGCTCCGGCCGCGCGGGATCCGCCGCCGCAAACGCCGCCGGGTCCTGCCAGCTGTACGTCGCGCCGCCGTAAGGCGAATCGTACCAGAAGCAGTCCTTGTATAGTGGGAAGTTCTGGGCGCTGAAGATACCGCTGTGCCAGACGGCGCCGCAGAATTGGCGGATGAGAGGCTGGCTGAACATCCAGCTCAGCATGTAGCCGCCGTAGCTGCCACCCGCGATGAGGCCCTTGGCGGCGTGGAGGAATGGGAGCTGTGTGAGGTAGGCGGTGATCTGCGCGAGGTCGCGGCACGGTGCGCCGAGCCAGTCGCCACGGATGCGACGCGCAAAGTCGAGGCCGTAGCCAGTGCTGCCAGTGATGTTGGGCAAGACGACGACATAGCCTTGCTGGGCAATGAGGGCGGCGTTCCACGGCTGGCCCCAGCAGTCGCTCCACGACGCCACGGGGCCTCCGTGGATGAGGAGCAGCCAGGGGTAGCTTTTGAATTCGTCAAAGTCAGAGGGACGAATGATAAAGGTGTGGATGAGGTGGCCGTTGTCGCCCGGAATGTAGGCTTCGGTCACCATGCTGGGCGACAGGCCGATGGATGCATGCTCGTCGTCGGCGGGAGCCACTGTGTGTATGAGGGTGCCGTTGGCGCTGCTGATGATTTGCCACACACGGCTGTCGACGAAATTGGAACTGGAGACGAAAATCTCGTTCTGCGAATCGCCAAGAAGATGGAAGCCTGCCACGCCGCCGGCTCGCCACAAAACCGTGGGCGTTTCGCCCTCTTGCAGTTTCAGTCTGGACAGTACTTCGCGGCCGCGTTTTTCGCTGACAAATATGATGCTGTCGATGCCATATTCAGTGTCATATTTGCTGACGAACTCGAAAGAAATCATCGGATCGAAAGAATCATTGTCAAACTTGGCGCCCATGCCACGGACCACGTCGACTGCCAACCGCGAGTCCAGCGCAGCGCTATACATCCTGGTTCCCGCGCTCTTGTTGGCCGGGCTGTGTAGAAACGCGATATTCAACTCATCGGGCGAAAATACCATGTTCCAGAGATTGCCGTATCCGACGTCCGCGGGTATTACGATCCGTACCGGTGGTCCGGCGGGCGTCTGGGAGAAGGACGCCAGAGCGACATAGTACGGCTGGCAGACTTCGGTCCGGTTGACGTCTGCTGCGAGGTGCAAAGCCGCAAAGGCGATGCCGTTTTCAGAAATGGCAATGCAACCCTCGGCGTCGCCTGCGCCTTGCAGACCGGCGGGCTCGAGCGTGCGGTCTCGGATGAGGTTCATGAGCGCGCCGCCAAGACTCCAGGTGTCGTTGCGCTTCTCCAATACATTATACCAGAGCGAGTACCTCTGCTTTGTGTAAAGTGTGTTCCACTGCGACTGCGTCAGCGTTAAGAATCATATCTGTGTAATTTCTTTCACATACAGCGCGCACGTTGATGCCGTCAAAGATGCGGCCGGTGCTCTTCGGCGGTGAGAGCTCGGGATTGAAGATGGCTCCATCCGGTCCGACCAGAGCGGCCACGACAATCGCAACACTCCCGTTTTTCAACTGCTTCAACTTCCACGCGCTGATTGGAAATGAAAACATCGTAATCATCTCACTGTCCGCATTTCGACCTGCGTCGCGCACCACATGCAGCTCCGTCTGGCCCTTGTCCGCGGAGCGCAGGTACACCACGTCGCTTGTCCCGGGGATCCATCGCGCGCCCGAGATGTTCGCCTCTGTAATCTGCGAAGCGCGAGACGTTTCGAGGTTGATGACGCGCAGTTTGCTGCTGGAAGGGCCGTGGAAGTTGTGCTGGCTGACTGTGTACAAGCCGAGTGTGCCGTTGTAGTTGGGCACGCAGGCGCTGCGGCGTGGCGCTCCGAGCAGTTGCTCCATGGTCAAATTTTCTGCCGTCGCCATGGTCAATGAACCGTATTCCTGTAAATTTAATATTGTTCGGGTAAATTGAACGAGCTATTTTACAAAGAATCATCACAGATATTGGCATCGTCTGCAACCCCGCTCCCATCAGCGCTTACAGAGCCTTGTCAGTGCCAGGCCCCAGTGGCGTGGCGTTGCTCAACCAGTTTCGTCCAAAGATGGAAGGAGGAATTTGCATGTATTCCAGGCTGCCTCCAGATTCGATCTCGCTTAAATGGTCTTTCCTGGCTTCGTCTAATAGTTTGTGTGATTGGTTGCCAAATGTTAATGTCACCTGCGGTTTCATCCAGTCTCTGCATATAATTTTCTTTTCTATTCTTACTTTGAGATATTTTAACCCGTCGTCATTATTCGAGCGCATTTTTATGAGACAGATATGTTATTGTTGGGATGAGGATAAGTGATCTGTAAAACGTCATCTTTGTACCGTGAACCTTGTCATTTTCGGGTAGCCGGCCAACAAGGTCGATTTTGCATGTCGTGGTCTTGTCCGTTTCATTTTGACCGGTTGACTAATACGCTTGCAACTCGGCTACCCAGATCAAGTGGCAAAATTCGTTCACGCAGTCCTCAATGCCGTCGCGTCAACTGCCTCGCCAGTGTGGATGGCGACCTGCAGCAACGCCACGTAGACATAGTGTCACTGGAACACAGCCTTTCTGCGTGACTCACCAAGATGAAAAAAGGCGACGAAAAAGGCAGAATAGCGTCAAAATCTCACTTCCGAAAAGATACGCGTGTTGTCCCCCCCCCACGCTGGCTTCGGCGAAAAAAACTGCCGTTGAGGCCGTGCCCTGGTGCGCGGCCCGGCCCAGTGGCACCGGCCACTACTGTTCTTGCCTGGTGACCGTAAACGTGCGCTTGCACAACGTCGGCAAGTGACGCATTCTGTTTTCAGGCAGCAGAAAAAGAAAGCCCCGATAACAGATGTTTCGCGTTCTTCCGCCAACCAGCTGTGGCGCAGACCGTGGTTGTTAATCGCAAGCTCGCAAGGCGTCAAGGGTATCCGTATGCACGCCTGGGTTGGGACCATCCCAACCCAGGAACAGCACGGCTCCCGCGTGATCCTGGTCACCGTAATGTGCGTCTCTTATTTCTGTTACACGAAAATGAAGCGGTGGGATAGCGACCGTCTCGGCGGTCAGCGCTTTGTTGCTGGGAACTGAGACGGCGGCGACGCCCCTGGTCAATTTGACACCCGCGGGGAGCCCTACGATGGCTTCCGGCGCACGGTTAGCCCCCGATTCGAGGGATGCTTGTTTTCTTTTTAATGGACACCGGGATAGGTTACTGCCATGTTTGAAAGCCGTAGTAACGGTTACACGAGCATTTTTCACACTCGATCTCGCTGTGGTGAGGACGCATGGCCTTACGGGCATGAGGGTGGTTGTACAACAGAACTAGTCCTGCTGCCTACGCATGGGAATTGGATCAAGTTGGACGACACACTGCGCCCCGGCTGGCCACCACAGAGACCCGACGGCAGATCCGCGAGGTCGTCGCCCGCATGCATGCGTAGTGCAGGGAACAAGTGCTGAAGCAAACATGCTAATAAATAAATGCATCTTGTTATAGCAAATTGCTATTATAGCCGTAGGATCCCCTGTCAAAGTGCGAGTAAACAATAAACCGATATAATGCCGTCTGTTACCGGTGGGGGGCTGTAAGCCATTGCGCCCGCCCGCCATTCACGGCCGTGATGCCTGATCAGCATCATATTGTGGCTTGACTAGGCCTTGCGCCCGCACCCTGTCGGCGACCTGCAAAGTAATTCACTGGCTAAAGGTCATCACCTTTGTGCAGCAAGCGTATTTGGGGCGGAGGGGGTCGGGGTTACTGACCCAGCAAGTCGGCCTGGCCAGTCAATCGGCCCCAGTGGATTCGATGCCAAGTTTCGCCCGACCAGGGCCACTTTCATGCCACACTTCTACTTTTTCGACGTGTCGTGCAACTGTGACGCCTGTGATGAGATGGGGCTCTCGGTCTCGTGAGCGCGCGTAAAGAGTCACCACCGCTGCCTGGCGATTTGTAAACGAAAAAAGAAGATCTTTTGTAAATTATAGCTTAAATAGGCCCGTCTCCCACCATCGTTTATTCTCGGAAATACGAGCAAGCGAGCAGAGTTGCCACTTCCACGCACGCTCTGAGCTTGCCTAGTCCTGCTTTCACTGCATATCCATTTACTTCAGTCCAAGTCTGACTAGTGCCGCCCTCCATCTCACGACGCTTTCTCTGGGCCTCTCGCCACTTGCACGCCTGCAGCGCCCTGGATTATCGGAGCTAGCGGTGCGCTGGTGTGTGACGTTTGCCTGGTGGCAGCCTTACGCGTGGGTGGCGGTGCGACGACAGGTTTTCCTGTGTTGCATGTGCAAGTGCTTGCATTTGTATTTATTTATTCAGCTTGCAACTTTGGCTGCTCTTTCCTTTCTTGGCAGCCTCGTTTTTTGTCTCCCCTCCTTGAATCCTGGGAGGTCTTATTGTCGTTGGTGGATTTGTCGCATTTGTATCACATCTCAGCTCTCGTGGTGTAAGTGACAGTCACTCCCACGAACAAGGGTCTGCAGCATAAGGATTTAGAGTGTCTACACATCCAATCTTTGGAATATCTGTATCTGTCACCGCCATCTTGTGACAGCGAGATTCCGCTTCCGCTTTTCTCATCCATTTCCATCAAAATGGTTTCCATGATGGACTCGCTCTCCATGCAGTTCTCGCCCCTCTTTCAGCTGCAGCAGAACGCCAGCGAAAGCAGGGCCGCAGGCAACAACAACACAACCAGCGCCGGCGCATTCCCGCACGGCATCATGGACACACTCATGACGACCGCCGGGGCCGTCTCGCCGCTGTCGCAGCTGCTCCTGTTTGTGTACAAGCTCCTGGGGACGCAGTTTGGCATCGATCCGTCCTTGCTCCTTACCGCGGTCGGTTTCGTCTGGGGCATCTCGAAAATCTTCAACCAGGTTTACTTCTACGTCGAGTCCATCATTGAGCGTTTCCTCATGTGCTCGATGCACATCAGCGAGGACGACCACATTTACGACCACGTCATGAAGTTCCTGGCGCAGCACCCGTCCATCAAGACGAGCAAGCAGCTCACTGCGCAAACTGTGTATCGCAGCGCCTGGGACGACGACGACGAGGAAGAAGAGGGCAAAGCGCTGTTTTTGACCAACGGTGGTGATGACGAGAGCACGGACAATCAGTACCTCAACTTTTCCAACCAGGCCGCCACTTCATCCCCGCGATACATCCCCGCTCTCGGCCAAACTGGTTTCTGGCACAAAGGCACCTACTTCCGGCTCCTTCGCTTCAAGGAGTCGTTCGCAAACAGCGGTGGATGGGGTCCCATGAAAGACATTGAGTCGATCCGAATCGCTTGCTATGGGCGCTCCATTACCCCCATCAAAGGACTGCTTTCGGATGCCAAGTCCCATTACTGGAAGGACATGTCCCAGAAGACGACCATCTACCGCCCCCGTTCCAAGGAAATGCGTCGCGACTACAACATGTGGCAGCAAGTCGCACGCCGCCCTGTTCGCCCCATCCGCACTGTTGTCCTCGACAACAAGGAGAAGCACGACGTTCTGGCTGATGTTAACGAGTACCTCCACCCCGCCACCCCACGATGGTACGCCTCGCGCGGTATCCCGCTGCGTCGCGGCTATCTCTTCCACGGCCCGCCGGGCACTGGCAAGACGAGTTTCTCGTTTGCCCTGGCCGGCGTGTTCGGCATTGACATTTACGTCATTAGTCTGCAAGACGCCAGCGTCACGGAAGAAGACCTTGCCGTGCTCTTCACGAAGCTGCCCCGCCGCTGTGTCATTCTGCTGGAAGACATTGACAGCGCCGGCCTCCGACGCGAAGGTGCTGACGCTGATGGTGACGCCAAGGACAAGGACAAGGAAAAGGAAAAGGAAAAAGAGAAGACCAAGGAAAAGTCCAAGGACAAGAAGAAAGAGGACAAGGCCAGTGACGATTCTTCTTCTAGCGATAGCGACAGTGATTCGTCCAGCGACGAAGACGCCAAGTCCAAGAAGAAGCGTCGTCGCGGTGGCCGCGCCGAGACGCAGCGCAAGCGTGGCAACAAAAAGGGTATTTCTCTATCCGGCCTCCTCAACGCCATTGACGGCGTCGCCTCCCATGAGGGCCGCGTGCTCATCATGACGACCAACAAGCCCGAGTCGCTCGACGAGGCTCTGGTCCGCCCCGGTCGCGTCGACGTTCAGGTCGGCTTCACGCACGCCAGCTCCTTCCAGGTCGAGGAGCTCTTCCAGCGCATGTACGAGCTGCCGCGCGCAACCAAGAAGCCGGCGTCGTTGGCCAACGGGTACGCCGCGAAGAAGCCGACCGCCAAGCAGACTGACATGGTCCGCGAACAGGCCAACCTGGCGTACAAGGTGGACGTGAGCGAGGGCGAGATGAAGGCCATCGCGGCGCAGTTTGCGCGCTCCATCCCGGAAGGCAAGTTCTCACCGGCTGAGGTGCAGGGCTTTCTGTTGAAGAGGAAGAAGAGCCCGCGCAAGGCGCTGGAGGAGGTGTCGGCGTGGGTCGAGGCGTCACTGAAGCAAAAAGAGACCAAGTCCAAGGTGGTGACCGTACAGTAGATAAGGTGGTGACGGTATAGTAGAGGGCATGATTTACATGGTTTATGAATTTGGGAGGGAATTTGCTATTTAGTTGTTAGTACAGTTATCAATGAGCCAGTCATGGAGCCATCAGCGTACTCGACCGCCTGCCGGTCATTCGGCCGTGTGATAACTGCGAAGGCTGCAGAACGAGCTTTGTGGACTGCCAACGTGTTAATGGACTCCTCCAGCGAGCTATTTCTAGATATGATTCAAGTTTCCACTATCGCCTTCGGCTTCCAGAGCTGCGCCCGTGTCGTTATGATCATCGCATGGCAAGCGTATTGTGCTCAAGCCAGCCCTGGCGGTCGTTTGCACACGTTTTGGCAACAAGACTGCGCCAGAATCTCTCCAGCTGCTGTCGGTCGCAAACCAAATATCGGCCAAAGTGAACCGTAAAAACCGAAATGGGTGGCGCGGGTGCATTTAGTGAGTTTTAGTAGCGCGGTGGGGAGGAACATCCGCTATTTTTGACTGATGACCTGCTGGGTACCTTGGAAGTACCTCCACCGTTTTCGTGAACTAACTATTTCATTTTCCCCCTACACCACTGTACATAACAAGCACTAAGAATAACCACTCGAAATTGCCTATTTCCACCGAGCCACTCGGTTTGTGCCTTGCATTATTAGTCACGTCAAAAACGGCCTTTCAAAACTGAACATGGCGCCACCATTAAGTGAAGTGGTCCGAGACCTTTTTTTTTTCTATACTAGAAAAAGGATTCTCGACTCAAGATATTATCTCTGTGAACCCATGCACCCAGCCTCGCTAACAACCGGCCGAGCTTAAACTCCAGTGGAGAACTCCATACAACGGTTGAAATCTACCCGTCCAGCCGAATCATAGCTCACGTGCCTAAGTTACAACGATTAAGACAATATGCTCCTTCCAAAGCATCGGAATTGCTGTCATCCTGAAGAATATTTGGGACGCAAGCCAAGATTGGGGATGGGCGAGACCGTAATTCTTTAATGCAGCTTTGGACACACTGCCACTTCGGGTCACTAAATCTGTCTGCTGGGCAAGTAAAGTACTCCATATCCGCCGTTAATGCTAAGGCTAGGCCAGGCATAGCCAAAAATTGCGCGATTGGCCACTTCATTATCTAGACAATAAGTAGTCTTGACGGTGGTTAGGGGTAATAAGGAAGGATGAAAAATGATTTTCGGTTACCCAGTGATCTGATTGATAATAGTGGTTTGAACTGTTGATTATTTAAGATCTTGGGGGATTGAAGGATAATAATAAAGAACAAGAGCTACAACGGCGGCAAGCAAGTTTATAATATTTTCGAAAAATTCTTAGGTGATTGAGATTCTCCCAGCAACATTCGTTGGTTTCGTAAAGGATCCAATCACGAATATGCCGAGCTGAATCAACGAGACGGGTAAGACACCTTTATTTGGCTGTATTAGACATCGTAATTTCGAAAAAGTCTTGGGTGATTAAGAATCGCTGCCCAGTGATATTAGTTTGGATTCATAAAGGATCTGGTCGCGGGTATGCCAAGCTGACACAACGAGACGGGTAAGACACCTTTATTTGGCTGTATTAGACATCGTAATTTCGAAAAAGTCTTGGGTGATTAAGAATCGCTGCCCAGTGATATTAGTTGGATTCATAAAGGATCTGGTCGCGGGTACGGGTAAGACACCTTTATTTGGCTGTATTAGACATCGTAATTCTACTGCACGCAGGCGGACAGAGGAGACGAGTCCTGAACTGTATACGGAGTACTAAGCCAATGTTTAGATGGTTCCCCTGCTTTCACAATGTCATATGCCTGAAAGAGAGACGAGAAGGTCATAACGTCTGATACTGTCCCTCAGGCCATGGCCGCGTTTTATCTCCGCCAATATAGCGATGAGGGTTTTGTCACACATATACTCACGTCCTGGAAGCCTTTTATCACTTACTATCATACCCTTAAGCTCTGCTTGGAATATTTCTTTCCAGAAATCACTTAGAGTAAGGATAAGATTATCTAGCTAATTAACCGCTCTCTAATTTTATTATGGGAGGACACTTTCTATAAAAATCGTAATAGGGTTACTTCAATCACATTGCCTATTGGCAGCTTAACCCCCTAGCCGCAGCAGCGGGAGTCGCCTTGCAGCCCGTCAGTTTCTGTCTCCGCCACCATGCGGCAGCGGCTGCAGGTGCGGGGTTGCAACTTTCACAAACAAGGCACTTGGCTGGACGGATGGCATCATTCAGAATATACTTCACATTAAGAATATCATCTGCGGTGGTGCTCATTTATCTAATTCTTTGACTCGGGAGCCGGCATACGCGGCAGTCGAAGAAATGGAAGTCTTTCTGAGAGGTGTCCCCGCCACCCTAGCGGAACAAAATCTCAAAGATGCCCTCGCGCCTTTCTTGAACATTCTGGGCATCGCAGACTGGGTTGTCGATAAGCCGAAGCGAAAGCCCATTGCTTGGGTCACTTTTCTCAAATCGAACGATGGTACCAAGTTTCTGAAGAGACACCGTCATAAAAGTAAGACGCGGCCGACCGGCCCGGCGACATACGACCGTCACGGCGACGGCAAGTGTCAGGTAAGAGACATGACTGTGCGACACGTCGTTTGTGGCGTCTGGTTGATGCTTGATAACGCCGAGGATGTCTTCTTGTTGCTCGATCGACTCGAGATGGTGTTTTTCGAGCATTTGAAGAACTGACTGGTGATTGTCTTGGCAAATTTGCTGCACTTGGTCGGCGATCCGGGGCTCTGTGGGGTGATAGCCCCGCGGGACTTTTAGAAGCCACCTCCCACACGCTCCTCCGTAGGCCATTTCCGTACACTTTTTCATATACTGAACTCTGACCTTCATTAATCACCCCTGCACGCTCTAGACTCACTAGATTGATCGCCACGATGCTATGCTCCACCTGCGCCAAGATCTTCACCGTCGCACAGAATCACCAGTCCGGGGGGCAAAGCATCCAGGAGGCAGAACACCAGCCCAGTGTCCAAAGTCTTCAGGAGGCGGCGTCAAAATCTTGCGCAATTTGCACAGTGCTGTGGAGTATAATTTGCCGCCACGAATGGCCACCACAAAGTGATTCTGCAACAGTGCCACTACCTCTGAGGCCCGTCTCAGAATATCGAATTCGGCTGGATTCAGCATCGGAACGTGCGCTCATTCTGGAATTCACCGTCAACGCCAACGGGATTGGAGTGCCGGGGACGCAGAATGAGTTGGGCTGGACGTGCCAGTTTTTCCTTCGCAGGGTGGTAGGTATGGACTCTGCATTTCTTACTTGGTCGTGCAAATAACGTTGGGAGGATGCTGAATTTTTTGAACAGATGACGGGCCTCTCCAAGTATATGCACCTCGCGAGACCCTGGATAATACAACTTTTCAACATCTTGCAAAGCACTGGATATCCTGCTGCTTCTCAACCCACAAAAGATGTCATTCTGGAAATTCATCAAGCTCTAAGCTTGGGGCATTCCGCCCCACGCGTCTCGTACGCATTGGAACACCGACGAATGACCAAATCCAAGTAGTTGACGTTGCTCTGTTCAACCCAACTCCTGCTTCGGCTCCCTATGTGACGCTGAGTCATTGCTGGGGCACAGGATCCATTTACACACTAACGTCCACATCCCGCCATAACCTGATGTCCGGATTGAAAATATCGCGCCTCAGCAAAACCTTCCAGGACGCAATCTCAGTGACAAGGGCTCTTGGTTACCGGTTTATTTGGATAGACTCTTTGTGCATAATGCAGGATTCGAGGGATGATTGGGATCATGAAGCACCACTCATGCAGAGTATTTACCGTGGAGCAGTACTAAATATTGCAGCGACTGCCAGTGCGAATGGCGACGGGGGCTTATTTCGGTCACGAGAAGTGTCTCTTCTTGAGCAAGATATTGTCCAGTCTACCTTGGGGGCGGGAAGCAGTCAAACCTATCGAATATATCGCAAAGACTTTTGGCTTGACGCTTTTAAGGGGCAGCCATTGATGGATCGGGGTTGGGTTGTGCAGGAATTGTTTTTAGCGCCGAGAATACTGCATTTTAACGAAAGCCAGATGTTCTGGCAATGCTATGGGGTTTCGGCGTGCGAGATGTATCCAGAGGGTATCCCCGGCGAGGTTCTCGACGACGGTATTTCTCGAAATGATATCTTGTCTGTCTTGACACCTATTGGCGGAGGATCTCCTCTTGGTACGAGGGAGCTGGCTTTACGGCTTTGGTCCCAAGTCGTCAAACAGTTTTCCGCTTGCAAACTAAGCCACTCACGAGACAAACTCGTAGCGATAGCCGGAATCGCTAGAGTTATCCAAAGTGCCATCCATGACGAATACTGCGCCGGACTATGGGTGAAATCATTACCAACTCAGCTTCTATGGCTGGGCAGCTCCGACAAGCCTCGAGTACAGCCATATCGGGCGCCATCTTGGTCGTGGGCGAGTGTAGACACTATAGTGACGGTTGGTCACTATGAAGCGTCCCCACTCGAAGATATCAAGATACTGGTCGGTACTATCGGTCATGAAGTCGTGACTGCTACTCAGGATCCATTTTCGCAGTTGCTAAGTGGCAATCTCCGGCTCTCTGGATATCTTTTTACGGTGGTGCTCCAGCGGTCGCGGAAGTTCCGGTATAGCATTGCGCTCAACGGGATGGAATATGAAACGCCACTGGCACAGATACTGCTGGATTATCAGCTCCCATCTTTTGAACTTCACTGTTTACCTATATTAGTTGACCTTCATCAATATCCCGCGTCTTGGTCAATTTCATGCCTTTTGCTAGTGGCGACCGGAGTGACGAGGGGACAGTTTAGGCGATGCGGGACTTTATTCGCCTTCAAATCTGCATTCGGTATATTAGACTGGACTGGGTATCAATCGATTAAAAGCCATAAATGGCTAGAATATGAGTCTATGCAGGGCTACGGTATACATAAGATATCTATTATATAGAGTATATACTGCCTATGAAGCGCTCCCCACCATCCGCCGATGAGTAACTTGGGCTAACATGAGACAGGTACGAGGATTCAATCTCGGATAGCATGTGGCACTTTTCTGACAACCCTCGAAACTGCATTTCCGAAGCCGAGGTATTTCGCGGGTCGATCCTGAACAGACAGGGTATGCAATCGCGACAGCAGCGTGAGGCATCCATCCGACTCAAAGAGGAGACGGACAGGGTCATGACATGGATTTCGAAGCTTATTCACGACGGTATTAAGAAAAAAGACGAAGATGCGGCATACCATATTATTGACTATGACAGCGACGATGACAGCGACGATGACAGCGACGAAGATGATAGAGAAGAGTTTGACGCGCTTCGCCTGTCATGGGCATGCTTTGTAGTGGCTTGTGCAAAGCCGCTGGAGGCTGAAAAGGGGAGCGCCGAGACGGGACAGCTGCAGAGTTTTCGAGTGGTCGCGGCGGCTTGCCTGTTAAAAGAGCTCGGCGATAGTAGAGGTCGTGGTGTGGACGAGAGGTTCCGCGCTCTCGACATCAACAAGTGAGCGGGGGCTCTCAACTTGTTAGCACCATCATTCATTTGCATAAGTAGGATATAGGTAGATGTTCTTTTTTTTAGTGAAATATTGCGTAGAAGTGTACGGCACGACGCCGGCGGCAACCGACCTTGACATCCTGCTCGGGCGCAACTATTATTTTCATGTATCGCGCGATGGTGGCGGTGACGACAGTACGGGCGACGTTCCTTACCCGATTGTGCCATCCTTTGCGCACTTCCAGTTACCTCCCAACTTAGACAGCATTGGTGACAGGTTTTAGACGCCATACGAGTAAAGTTCCAACTTAGACAGCATTGGTGACAGGTTTTAGACGCCATACGAGTAAGGTTGATAACTACCAAGCCGATGGCGACATCGTTAGCGGGCAATGGCCGCGAGACCCTCGCAGTTGTTCGCTAGTTACTCCCTCGCTGTAGCCCACCGAGCTCTCGAGGCTGTGATAGCCTTGTGTGCGTGCATTTACTCTGCGTTCACGTTTACCAGATCTGCAAGCTAGATGCAAAAAAAAAATCTTTCGTAAATATGATATGTACAAGTTCAAGTTGGTCGTCTCCTCTGCTGGAAATCCATGGTGGGGCATCGCTGGCCTCATGTCGCCTCCCCTGCTCAACGCAGCGACTGCATCTACCACGCCGCCCACCGACCACCGCCGGACCAGCACACGATGGCGAGCACACAACCGAGCGCGCAGGCCGTGACCAAGGAGTCGGGCCTGCGGCTGCCCAGCAACGGCAAGACCATCTACCACCGGCCGCTGAACCGCACCAAGGGCGGGGAGATGAGCCAGGCCAGCTTTGCTTACCTGTTTGGCGAGATGGTGACGTATGCGCAGCGGCGTGTCAAGGGCATCCAAGAGCTAGAGCAGAGGTAAGAATTCCGGCATTATCGCGAAAATCAGTTCAAGGACGCTTGTCGGGAACGTAGCTAACCAGCGCAGGCTCAACCTCCAAGGCCATTCCATCGGCCTCAAGCTCCTCGACCTCCTCCTCTACCGCGAACCCGCCCGCACGCAGCTGCGCCCGCTCAACATCATTGCCCTTTTGCACTTTATCAAGCAGACGGCCTGGACGCACCTCTTTGGCCGACAGGCGGACCGCCTCGAGAAGAGCAACAACCCGGACACGCCCGAGGAGTACATGATTATCGACAACGAGCCGCTCGTCAACCAGTACATTTCCGTGCCGCGCGAGATGAGCCAGCTCAACTGCGCGGCGTTTGCGGCGGGCGTCATCGAGGGCGTCTGCGACGGCGCCGACTTCCCGGCCAAGGTGACGGCGCACACGGTCGCCGAGGGCGAGATGTGGCCGGGCAAGACGGTGTTTCTGGTCAAGTTTGCGCCAGAGGTGGTGGAGCGCGAGGCGTTCTTGGGAAAGAGTTAGAGTTAGGAGAGGACAGATGGTGAGGATGATTGAGCATGGGACATTATTTGGGTGCACATTTCGGAGTTGGCGTTGGCTGGTGAAAGACCATTTTGGCTGCTTTCTGCAGCATACATCGGATCCATTGGTGTTTATTAGGTCATGAATAATTATATACAATAACTTGGCATATCAGCAAGTGCAGTCATTGATTCGTAAAGTGCAAAACGTGAAGAGTCCAGTCCATAAACGCCGCCCCAAACACCTGGCGCTGGTCGCTCCAACCAGGTACTCGGTCCCATCGCCACGCATCCGAGAATCATCGCGGCAGGTTCCGAACACCGACCGCGCCCTTTCCGCTATTCTTCTTCCCCTTGTCGTCTGGGCCTTTGTCCATCAGCGCCGCCAGGCCCAGGTCCTTCCACGCGGGCTCACGCACGCGTTGCGTCGCGCGCTGGATGCCAAACGCGGCGTGCTGGTCCGGGACCACGTCGTCCTCGTCCTCTGGGTTGATGGGCTGGTGCTGCGGCGGCACGTAAATCTCGTCGTCGGGCAGCTTGTCGCGGCAGAAATCCTCAAAGAGGTCGGCGTCGCCCGCGCGGTGCATGTGCACGTACGTGAAGCTCGAGTCCTTGTTCTGCGGGACGGGTTAGCGGGGTGTCAGGGGCGATGCAAGTGTATGGCGTATGATTAGAGGTGGGTGAGAGGATGGCTATTACGCACCATGTTGGGGATGCAGAGCTCGCGCAAAGGCTCTGGCTTGGATGTTTTGTCGTGATTCTTTGGTTCAGCCATGCCGTGTTGACGGACAGTGGGGAGCTCAGGCGGGGCTCTGCCTGCAAGGCTGCGTTTATACCAGAGCTTCTTGCAAGCGACTGTCGACTTCCCAAATAAATGCGCAATTTATTACATTGAGCAGAATCACAAAACTAGTCAATAGAGTGTATAAAGCTTTAGAATGATATTAATAATCATAGAAATGCCTTCACTAACAATACTTGGACGACGAACATGCTTTGCTCAAGAATATGGGGGTGGTATTGGCAGGCAATGCTAATTAGCAAAGATACAAGCAACAAGATGAACGGAGAAAATGAAGCAAGAAGATAATTTATCGACTCTAAAGGCCAAGAGTAGGTATAACTTTCTGGTGCCGACTCCCAATGCTTGTACCTTGGCTGAAAACTGCCACCGCGGGGTACAGCCGTCCGCTTCAGCCGCGACCTGTTGCCTAGTATCCCATATTCACCCAACACATTGGCACGGCATGGCATGACGATCGCAGGCTCTCATCACAAGAAGTAATATCCTACAAAATCTTGCAAAATGAGTTCCGGTGCACGCGCGAGCTTTCAGCTCCCTTCGCAATTCGGCCAGAGCCTCGTCCCGACCGGCACTCCCACCAACGAAACAGACCTCAGAGTGACGCTGCGCCATCCAGGCTACCCCGACGGCTCCAACCTCCTACTCATGTTCGAGGCCCTCGACCCAGTCACCCGAACGGACCAGGTCTGCACCGAGGCCGAACCTCTCCAGTTCGGCCTGCACCACGACACGGCGCGCGTGGCGTGCGCCATCATCGCCAACTGCCGCTGGGACGGGTACCTCTCGGAGAGCAGGGCGGACGGCGCGCCGCCGGCGGCGACCGACCCTGACCACATCCTGCGCGGGCGCAACTATTATTTTCATGTACCACGCCACGGCGGCGACGACGACAACGCCCGGGATGCTCCGTACCCGATTGTCCCTTCCTTTGCGCACTTCCGGTTCCCTCACGGCAACCTACCGCCGACATGGACGGCTTCCAGCCTGCGATTCCCCGAGAACGTCGACCAGCTGCTCGGGTGGCCTTTTGAACATGAAGTCATCTCACGCGACGTCTCCTGCCGTCTAACGGCATCTACGCTCGGCACGGAGATTGCACACGTCCTCCCCCACATCGAGCAAGACTGGTTCGCCGACAACCAAATGGTCCAGTACATGTCCCGACCCGAGGCCATACCCACGAACATAACGGACGATATGAAAAACACAATGCTTCTGTGCAGTCACCTACGCACCGTGTTCGATCAGCGCGGATTTGTCATAGTCCCGAAATGGGGCGAGTGGCTTGTTCACGTTCTCTCCGGCGCTCCCTCCCAAGAGCTCGCCGCCGTGTATCACAACATTCGGCCGCAGCCGCTCACCGGCCTTGCACTTGAATGCGTCTTTGCCCGTTTTGCGTGGACGGTGCTGATCAATGCCCATTCCTGCGTCCGCTCTGGCGTGCCCCGCCGTGTGGTTTGCACCAAGGACGGCGTGTCAAAGCTACGGGAGGTGTCAGGATCGGGTAATCGTACCAGGTTTCCACCGCTTCCTATGTTTGACGGCCACAGCCAAAGGCCCAAGAAGAGGAAGCGAGCTGCGTCTGAATCGGCTTCAACTTCACGGGCGTCTAGCCCTGATCACTGGCGCGATGCGCCAAGAGACCCCTAAAAGAGTTCTACTTTTTTCATATTTTTCCTATTTTTCTTATTCCTCCTATTGTTCATATCCCTCTTATTTGTCTTATTTCTCTCATTTCTCTTATTCTTCTTATATTTCTTATATTTCTCGTATTTTTAAAACGAAAAATGGTTTCGCCCCTCCACAGGGCAAGCAACGCATCACTGTCTGCGTCTATTCATTTTCATACTTGTTCGAAACTCAAGAGTAAACGCTTCTTTATTTAACTATTTAAGCATCTATCGGGATGTGTAACCGCCGTCAATGACCAGGTCCGATCCGGTTGTGTACGAACTGGCGTCAGAAATGAAGTAGACGTAGGCAGACTTGAGCTCGGCCGACTCGGCAGGGCGGCCGACGGGGATCATGCTGTTCCAGAGGTCCTGCGTCTTCTGGTCGATAAAGTCGGACAGGCCCGTGTTGATGTAGCCAGGGCTGATGGAGTTGACGCGGGCAAAGTCGCGCCACTCATTGGCAAGCGAGCGCGCCATGTGGATGCAGCCGGCCTTGGCCACGTTGTAGGAGGTCTGCTCCTGGGGGTAGTTGGCAATGTGTCCGGACATGGAGGCCGTGATGACGAGGGAGCCGTGGCCCTGCTTCTTGAAAACGGCGCCGATAGCCTTGGCGCAGTAGGCGGTGCCGTTGAGGTCGACCTGGATCACCTTGTCCCAAGCCTCCGAGGTTCCGTCGACAACGCCCGCGTCGGCAGTCATGCCGGAGCTAGAGATGGTTAGCAACGTTTGGCACGGCCAGCACGGCACGGCACTGTAAAGCACTTACTTGGCAATGAAGCCGTCAATGGTGCCAAAGTCCTGGACAACCTGGTTGACAAAGGCCTCAACGTCAGTGTACTTGACCACGTTGAGCTGGTACGCCTTGGTCTTCACGCCGTAAGTTTTGGCGAGCTCGTCGGCGTTCTTCTGAGCGCCATCGGGGCGCGAAGAGTAAGTCAGGGCAATGTTGGCACCCATCTCGGCGCAGCCGCGGGCGGCCTCGATACCAATGCCCTTGGCGCCGGAGGCACCAGTGACGATGACCGTCTTGCCCTTGAGGCTGAGCAGGTCAAGGACCTTGGTGGCTTTGGGGGCGGAGATAGGCATGGTGCGCGAAGTTGTAGCACGTTGCGTATTGGTCTGGATATGGCAGTAATGGAAGATGTTTCAATGGTAAACAATTGAAACAGCAGAGTCAGGTAAATAATGGGAGTTTGAAAGTCGCGAGAGCAAAAGGAGGGGCAATGAGGGGGACCTCAGCTTCCTTTTAAACAAGAACCGGAAGCTCGGTTGGGCAGCTTCGGAAGGGCAGCAGGTACGTACTCGGACGCACCGAGACTAGCGAAGCGGGCAGCCATGCATGCTATCGCCCTGCAAAAAAGCCTCGTTTTCAGCCAACCGGCCACTACAAAAAACATGCACTACAAGCTTCCAAAGTCAATGCATCATAAGAGGTCCGGATGCTCAAGGTTCTGTCTGCCCCACCAATGGCGTCACTGCTACGCCAGGATAGCTTGCGCCCAGCGGCCGCGCTAGCTTCGAGGGCGGGGTCTATCGTGATTGTTGACAAGCTGGTGGGAATTCCTAGCCTGATGAGCTATCGTTTCTGCCAGTCGGTGGCGGAAAGAAAAATGTCTGGAAACATGTCCGGGCCGGTTAGGTGGTCCCTGATGCTCCAAGACCCTCTAATCTGCTCCTAGCGCTCGGTCTTGACGACGTCCTTGACGTTGCCACCTTTGTCATGATTAGGAAGCCGCAGGGGTCGGCGATTGGCGCTGGCTGCAGCTGGATGCGTGGTTTTCTGCTAAGCACATCGCCTGCATGAGTTGATACTAGCTTTGTAATTCTGACCATAGCACGATGCTCAGCTTCATGCGCAACTGCTTACAAGAAACATATTAAGAACATGGCGAATCTTACAAATACAACACGAGAAGTAGGAATTTGAGATGAGAATTATATTCAATTTATACGGTAATTGTTGTAGCGGGTAGGCCGCCAACTATAACCGCAATTATCATCAAGGGGAATCATTTATACATGCGCATGACAAAATTGCAGACATTAGATCAACCATCGCCTCCTTTTGGGAGACACGATTTTGAACTACCACTTTTGTCCAGGGAGGCCAATTGGGCTTCCCTTCTCATCGCCGGAAGCGCCACCGAGCGTGATGGCGGCGTTGATGACACCAGCGAGACCTTCGCCAGCAATGAGACCGGCGGCAATAGCAAATCCGTAAGCTTCAAAGTTGTTACGGAAGTACTTTCTCCACCACCAGGCCGTGATGGAGCCGAAAAGCACAGCGTTGGCGTATCCGGAGTCGGGGCCGAGAACCCAAGCGACACCAATTGCCATCCAGTTGGGGAGGTAGGCGCGGTACTTGGCACGCGAGCCAGTCAGGTAAAAGTTCTTGAAAAGAGCCTGGCAGGCGGCAAAAACACCAAGGACAATGGCGAAAATACCAGACTTCAAGGGGATGGGGACGTGGGGCAGAGTAACGGCCTCGGCGACAGCCACCCAGGCGGAAACCGAAGGGGCCTGGAAGGGGCAAACGTCATCAATCTTCGCAGGATCCCAAACGCAGGGATAGGCAGCCATGAAGAGAACGAAAATACCGGGGGCCAAGAAGATAGAGACGACGGCACCAATGGCCTGCGCGTAAAACTGAAGGTGGGGAGGAGTTCTGAGGAGGAAACCAACGCGGAAATCGCTGACAAGCGAAGTGGCGACATCGGCGGTACCAGTGGCGATGTTACCAGCAATCAAGTTATATCGCTGAGCGTGGTGGATTTCTTGACCCTTGGTAATACCACCAAAGACGAGCTGGGAAGCCTTGGATGAGGCCGTCAGGGGGGTGACATCAGTGACGGCACCTCCGTAGATACTCATAAAGGCAAAGATGATACCGAGAAGACAGGCGACGATGGCATAACCGGCGTTCATCTGGAACTGGAAGTGGCAGACAAAGCAGGCGACAACCATCATGATGATGGTACCAGGAAGCCAGACGTAAACGGGAACCTGCTGCTCCTTAGTAGCAAAGTCCTTGGTCAAGACATTCTCGTCGTTGACCTTGGCGGCTTGCTTCTCGAAAAAGGGGCTGCTCTTGCCGCGTTTCTTGAGTGCAGCGTCGATGTTGACTGACATTTCGCGGAAGGCGAAGACGGCACCATCCCAGATAACACGAATGTGAATGAAGAACTCAACCAGCGAGTAAACCAGGAGCACCATCACACCAGGCCACAGCATCCAGTAGCGAGGAGAGGGTACCCATCCTGGTTGGCCAATGCCCGTCATCTTGCTGAAACTGGCCACATCACCCCATCGCTCAGCGATGATCGGGTCTTCGCTTTTGAGATAAGGACGGACGCCTGCGCATTCGCCGTAGTGAACCAGGAGAGGTCCGATCAGGCCCCAGGCCACAACGGTACCTCCCCACCATGACAGGGCTGTGTTGAGGCCGACCAGAATACCGGATCCGAAAAAGGCGGGGGTCAGCTGAATGTACCAGCCCCAGTTATCAATGTTCTGCGCCCAGTTGGAGTAGCCGCTCCAGATATAGAACCAAGAGAAGATGTGCCAGTTATGCAGGATGCCATCCGCGTACTGGGCGACGATGATGTGAACAAAAGCTCCAGCAAAGGCGTAGAAGAGAGCCTTGACCTTCTTCATAGCGTCGGCCGCACCAGACGACACCGAGTGCATCGATCGAATAGCGACGGCGGTCGCGGTGGGCGACGGGAAGACGAGGTTCAACTCGCGCGAGACGTTGATGATGAAGAACTTGCGTAGGGGCACCGCGGCGAACAGGCCAAACAGAGCGCAGACAATGGTCAAGGTCAGGATGCGGGTGAAGTCGGCCTTGGGGTCATCAGACAGCAAGCTCAGTCGGTACATGGCAGGCAGACCGGCGACAAACAGGCCGCTCATACCACCAGCGCCTGTGGCGGCGGCCTGGACGATCGAGTTCTCTTGGGGGCCGAAACGACCGCCGAGGAAGGAAATGTGGGGGAAAGCCTTGGTGAGGAGAGTGACTATGCCGTAACCGAAAATGGCACCAAACATGGTCGCAGGGAAGGTAAAACCAGTCTTGAGACCTGTTGCAGAAATTCGATTAGCAAAGCGAGGCCGTGGAATCAATTGGGTGCGACATACCGAGGTAAACATTAGAGGCGTTGCAGAGCGAACCGAGAATGATACCAATGAGAACGGCGCGGACCGTAAGAGGGCTCTCCTCGGGCGCGACGCCCTTCAGAGGGGGGAAGGAAACAAAGAGGTCATCGGGAAGAGCATCGTCTTCGTCCGAGGAGTCCTCGTCTTCCTCCTTGCCAGGCTGAATATCCTGCGGGCCCTGGTTCTTTTCGTTGGCGTAGGTTACGGGCTCGAGCTTGGCATCGCCTGTGATATCGGTGTGAGGCTGGGCGTGCACGTTGTGGCGCTCCTCAGCCTCGTGAATGAGCTCAGACTCGTTGTGTAGATTAGCGAGGACGGGCTTTTGGCCCGTCACGTTGGAGTCGTTATCCATATCGGGCAACCTGCTGGGATTGGTTTTGGATAGAAACCTAAGACCAAACCGAGACAGAGGACAACAGCGCCTAGTTGCAGAAACTATGCGCCTAGTTGCTGAGATATCGCACAACAAGCAAAGGGAATACGGGAAGACGGTCGCATGGGGGGGGTGGGCACGAGGGGTATTTATTACAAAATCACACGGGAACAAGACAAAGGATACAATGGAGGGGAGGAACTTGTGGGCAATCGATTCCCCATTCCCTCTGCTGGACCGAGAAGGAAGGTAGTGGTGTGTTATCGACTCGTTGGGGGACCAACTAGGGACCATGCAGACCCTCCATCCCGTCAGCGCGCGACGGCGGAACCGACCACGGGTCCCTGCCTCCCACACCTAATAATAACGAAACTGCATTAGTTTAGTTCGCCCGTGCCCCCAATGCAATGTCACGTCGCCAACAAAAGAGCCCCAGGAACTTTTTTTTTCTCTTAATGCCTGCATTGGTGGCTGATCGCTTGCCCGTTTTTGTGGTCAGCCACCCCAGCCTGGCGCCGTGAAGGTGGTGGAGCTGCGGGCTTGCACACTACGAGGTCCGGCCGAAAAGAGAGCAGGGAGCGACCCCGATCCTTTCGCATTCTGCTTGTTGGTACTAGCTATTACCTGTTATTCTTGGCCAGGCCGCAAAGGCGCAAATTTGCAAGTCAGTTGGCCGACGTTGCACTTCTCCACTGGGACATGACTTGTCGAGTGGGCATGGTGAGCGTCTCCTCCCGCGCTAATGACCAGAGGTTGCGCTATGATACGGTTCTCTCTGGCATTGGGGCAAACATCTGTCTCGCGCAACACGCGATAACTACGGAGGCCAGCTGGGGCTGTCTGTCCATTCCATGTGTGCTGACAGAAGCAGCTCGCAAGCCTTGTTATTGCATCGGCTAGCGGCGCCTCAATGTTCTGATGGTGGTGCGGCTTGCCTCGCATGTGGCCAGCCGAAGTTTCGCAAGAATACAGCTCTGAACGGCCACAACAGTCATACCTAACCAGTTAGCGGCCTCCCGTTCGGCCTCGAATTCCCCAAGCGGCCAAGTTAAACTAGCCCAAGCAACGGGAGGAGCGTGTACATTGACTGTTAGCGCTGCCAAACGGGAGTAAAGTCGCCGGACGAAATCATTCAGAATGGCAAAATCTCCTAGTGGCGTTGGTGGCTTGCAGCAAGCCACCAGCGCAGCGTTTCTCATTCCTCTGGGAGTCGACGGGAAGGCGCCACCGGAAATTGGGGGCTTCTCGGCCGCCGCACTCGTTCGGCCCCTCACAGGCGAGAAATTGCAGCCGATCTTGCCACAGCCCTCCCTGCACCAGTAGCGCCCTCCCACGGCCAGGCGAATAACCTTGAAGTCGAGTGGTGGGCCGCTATGGTACTTTTGAAAACCGACCCAACTTACAGTGGACTTTGACTAACAATACAACCATGCAATGTGATGGTTGGGGATGGTTGTTTGGCTGCCTGGGGTACAGCGGAGTGTTCACAGATTGAGGATGCAAGGCAGCCTGCAGAGATACAGCAAATCAGAAGGAATTAATAAGGATCTTCTAGACTAATGAAAGGCATTCTTCTGACGATTTCCTTACACTCCTACGAATAGTTCTGTCCTCTCTCAGCAAACTTTTTCTTCAACTATCAAAAATCCTTGCGTGTCTTGGCAAACGACGGCGGCTTTTCTCCACTGCTACCACGAGTAGTGAGCGCAACGCCGTAGAACGGGTCGTGCTAGAACGAGTACGGGAGCATGCCGCTATTGCGCCCCTGGTGGAGAGGTTCTGCAGACGACGTTAACTAGTTAGCGTATTGTGTCTGGGACTCTGGGGCCGGGCTGATTTCCCCAGAGAGAATGTGCTGCATGGATGGACCAAGGCAGGGTTGAATGAACGAACTGAGCAAGCCACTTGGACACAGAACCTGCAGGATGCTGGAACTAGTCACAGACGGAAGCCACGAAGGACCGGGGCAATTGAGGCGACCAACCAGAACAACTAGATATTTTGGGAGCATCGCTAGCTCGCACCCGTCACAGGAACTTTTGCTCTTGCAACCCTTCATTTTTTGCCTGAGGCGGCCGCAGGACGGCCAGCCTCATTTGGTTCGCCGTTTTGGCTGGCTTCCAAGTTCCCTCGTTCCAACTTCTAAAAGTGGCAACACTGCAAAAGTCCCTGGGGCTCTGGCGACGCCACCATAGAGTTTTCCAATGTCGACTCATCAATGTGGATGTGCTCATGCAACCCACCCCGAAAAGCACATGGCAAAAGCGCCTCCTTATCTGAAATTCCCACAGTCCCCTTTCTTTTACGGTGAAAGACTGGAGAAGATTGTCGTTGGTAGGGCGAAACTCAGCTGACAGTATGGGGTCGCTGTCAAAAGCAGCCAGCCCCAGCTGGACCGGGGCGCGCCATCATGTTTCCTTGACAGCGCCGCCGCCGCCGCCACCGCTCTTCGGAGTTTAGGAGAATCGATGCCGGCAATAACATGGGCAAAAAGAAGTTAATACTAATTCGTATTGATGCCGGCAGAAAGCCACTATTCAGGTGCCACCTGCCAACGGTACCCGGCCTTGTTGACTGGGAGGCATCATGGGATGGCCTTTTGCGTTGGCCAAGAATAGCCACAACAGCCACTTCGGGTAGTTTGTGCGCCCAGCAATTTACACCCGAATATGATATGTTTCCGGGAGTCTGGTTAAATGACTAATACACGAGGCGAAAGAGTCGGCACCGGCTAACGTCGCTCCCGTTAGAATGTGGGAAGTGGTAGCCCTACATTTACTAGGATAATGCTTGTACTTGTAGCCCTACAGGATACATGCTTGATGCATTGCATGCAATAAGCTTGTTTATTAAACTCGGATTTAAAGTCTGGCATGCCAGTCCTTGCGTAAGCAGGTACAAGTATATACAAGGTGTATACTTGAGCTTACCCTGGTACTGTTATAAGCTGTGTATTCAGGGCTAGAAACACTCCAACAGGCTATGTCTAGTAAATGTTAAGATCTTTTTTGTCTTGTCAAAACGCTATCTCCTAAACCTGCGCCTGCACCTCAGACTGTAGAGCGATGGAGTCTGAAGTTTATGCATTGAGCCGCCGGCACGACGCCTATTGACCTATCGTCATGAGAACTTCTTCCAATTTATGTTAATGGACACGGTTGTTAGGAAGCAATCACAATCTCTCGACTGCAGAGCAGCACAAAACCTAGCCAATCGACTGGCTCTGCAGGTGAAGCGTTACGTACTCCATCAGCCGAGGCTTTTGACGGACGAGCCATACAATCTTTAAATACACTGTGACATAACTTTCATTGCATTCGGCTTATATCTGCGTTTTGATATTAATAGACAACCCTGGACGGCCTCCAAAAAATTGAACAGCAACAGTCCACCTGCGCGACCTCTCGGCGCTTCCTCCGGGTTGTTCCTAGGCCGATGTAGGGTAGGTCTGATGCGAGTGGCCAACGAGTGGCAATGCTGCTTTGCATATTTAACGTCACTGCTGAGCATCGAATTACCTAGCAAGTCAATTGACGCCTTGAAACACAAAATAAACAATCGTGCCGTGACATGCTAATCTGGCGGTAGCTTTCCGTGGCCTCCGCCATCGGCCGCCGGATGACTGTCGGAAGGGTCCTCCGAACGCCGGTCCGAAACGGCGCCGCCCCCACCATACTCGACATCGTGAATGGCTGCTTTTCACATTTTGAGATGTCAGAGATTCGGATCGCAGGTCATTCGTAAGTCGGCAATTGTGACAGGAACCGGCCTCTCTACTTATATAACAGCGCTATATCACCAAATCACGAGTGGAACGCGACACTGGACAATAAGCTATACTACGACTCTGAACAAAATGGCCCCTCACTGCCCGCCCCGCGGCATCTACGTGCCCTGCGTGGCTTTTTTCCACGAGGACGAGACGCTCGACTTTGATGCTATCCGTGCGCACATTACGCGCATCGCGAAAGCTGGCGTCGACGGCCTGGTCATCCAAGGCTCCAATGGCGAGGCCATGCACATGTCTCACGAGGAGCGCATCGAGGTGCTCAAGCTGGCCCGCCAAGTCCTGAACGAGCACGGCAAGCCTGGCGCGACCATCATCGCCGGCGGCGGCGCGCAGTCGACGCGCGAGTCTATCCAGCTGTGCAAAGAGGCGCACGAGGCCGGCGCCGACTATGCGCTCGTCCTGAGCCCCAGCTACTGGCGTACGTTGTCGAGCAGCAGTGAAACATGTCAAGGACGAGGCTAACAATGAGATTATAGTTCCCGCGATGCAGAAGCCTGTCATCTACAAGTATTTTGACGATGTCGCTACGGCTTCGCCCATCCCTATCCTGCTTTACAACTTCCCCGGCGTCACTGGTGGTATTGATCTCGACTCGGACATGATCATCAACCTCGCCGTCGCCAACAAGAACGTCGTCGGCTGCAAGCTGACGTGCGGCAACATGGGCAAGCTGCAGCGCGTCGCCCACGACCCGCGCATCGGCCGCGAGTTTGCCGCGTTCGCCGGCAAGACGGATTTCATGCTCCACGGCCTCATCGGCGGCTCGCATGGCGTCATTGCCGCGACGGCCAACCTCGTCCCCAAGCTGCACACCGTCATGCTGAACCTGTACGACGAGAGTAAGTTCAAGGAGGCGCAGGATCTGCAGACGCGCTTCAGCAGGGCCGACTGGGCGCTCGTGCAGCTGGGCGTCGCGGGCCTCAAGGCGGCCCTGGACAAGTACTACGGATATGGCGCAGGCCGCAGCCGTCGTCCCCTGGGCGCGGTGGATGTAGCCAAGTTTGATGGTGATGCGGGCGCGCCTCTGCGTGACTTGGTCGAGCAGGAAAACTCGCTGCCTGATATCAAATAGATGGGTTATGCAGAAGCAGAATAGATAATTAACAGAGAGACGGAACAAACCACGGCTCATCTAAGTTGTCAGACTGGCCTCGTATAAGTCCTTCACCGCAGAATCTCCTGAGACATGGCTGATGAGTAGCACAAGCACTCGCTTTTAGATTTCTTTGGGCGAAGCGCAAGCAGCGGCATTTGCATTCGTCCCATCCGCACCAGTTTTGAAACATTTGCGCCCTTGCGCTAGTGCAACACGATGCGATGCCTGCCCCCCGCTCCCCAATGCCGTAATCTGCAGTCTGTGCCATACATATTAGTTAATACGTACGTGATTCTCGTGTCTGCTCGGCATCTTTATGCCGCTCGCTCGAAAAGCGAACCAGGCACCAGGCCGTCGGGTTCCTGAGCACTGCAGGGAGCCCATAAAACAGAGTTTACGCCGCGTCCAGCACGACCAGTAGCAGGGCCAAGGTGACGGATCGGCTGGTCCACCAGCAGCGCACAGAGCCTTGCCACAGCGGGACGCTGGCCTATTTAAATGTTGGAACTTGGTTATGGCGTTTTGGGCACCACTTCCGAACAAAAGACATCTGAAACCATGGGTGGTGTATTTAGGTTGCAAAATTGGTGCAAAACGATTTCTTCTATGATGAAGCCCGCGGTATCTCATCCTGGAAAGATGCGCTGCCGCTGTTCCCGTTGCAACCGTGGACGGGACACGGTGCAATCTGGCGGGTTTGACATGTCATATCGGGGAACCCTTGCCCATGCTTGCTAGTTACCAGTGTTCCCCTCTCAGGAACACAATGCCACAGATTGCAATCTTAGGTGCCATTCAGTCTAGTCCATTTGGAGAGATTCGAAACAGCACGAGGTGGGTTCTGGCGTGTAGCCGATGGAGAAAAAAAGAGGAAGAGGAAAGAGGAAAAAGAAAGCAAACCTCGTGGTAGAATGGTAGAATGATAGAAGGGGCGTTAGGCTCTGTCGCGAGTAATACACATGCAGATGCTAATGGCCGCCCATCGCTACCGCAGCGGCTTGACCTGTCAGGTACCCAAAAGTTAGAATTCGTACTACGTACAATTCGCCTTGTTTGCCAGCTTGTTTATCGAATGTTTAGTTGTGCTAAAGAATACAACGTGTCTTTGGCCCAGATTGACTCTTGAACTGTTGCAAGCGCACGACCTGATCCTCGTCGCTGATCTTGACTCGCCCCTCCCAAAATGCGGATAGCGCTATCTGAATAGGTGGTCAGGGCTCTCTCACTCTTCCTCTCTGTCTCGCCAGGACGTGCCGATTGGTGGCGCCGCAACTCCAGCTCCCAGCCCAGCTGTCCACCTTGAGCCACATTCCCCCCTTCCACCTTTTGGGTGGCCGTGATGGTGTCTTCTCCCTCTTCTCTTCCATACTACTCTGACAGCGCCATTTTCTTTTTCCTTTCTCCAGATAGGGGCGTCTTTTCTCACCACGCTAGTATCATTTGTGACATACTCTGGTGTAATTTAATCTGTCCAGCGCACAAGCACTAGCCAGACCCGCCTTTCATGCAGGGTGTCTAGGACAAGAGTGCCACACCTACCCACACCCGCCACGAGATATTTCAATCTTGGCCGGCCTCGTTTCACTCAAAGAGGCGGCCGTCGGCACATCCCTGAGCGCAGAGCCCATCGTCTTTTGTCTGCTGTGCCTCTCATCCGCCATTTTGCAGTTGCGCGACCAATCGCTGCCCCAACCCGACAACCCCCCGTCCAGCCACGAGAGAGACCGACCGACCATGTACAGCGAGATCACGACAGTCTCCCAGATCTAGCTCCTCGCCCGCCATCTAGATGGACGACCCCGAGAACTGGCCGTGGCTCGTCGCCCGGCTCGACATTGGCCAGGTAGGTTCCCGTCCACCGTGCCGACGTCCGCCACCTGCGATGCGCACATTTGCCTGTGCTGGCTACATGCATCGTCGGCAAGACGTGCAGCGGCCTGTGCGATGGAATTTGTTTGTTAATAATTATGGCGCTATAGGGCAAAGATCCTCGTATCAACTCTACCCGAAACGACTCCAACGGCCAAGGCACTCTCAGCGCGACGGCGAACAGCAAGAGCCCGTCGCTATCGAAGCTGGGCGGCACATTTATACCCATTAGCATCATTTTCGGAGTGACTGCGATTTTATTCATATTCCTGCGCCCTCGATTAAAGCGTGTCTATGCACCCAGAAGCATTCCTGCCATTCGGAGACCATTGTAAGTGGCCTTTCGTGACCTCCGCCGAAGGAGGCGTCCGGCTGACATGTTGATAGCCAACCGAGCCCGGAACTGCCGAATGGCCTCTTTAACTGGGTGGTTCCGTTCTTTAAAATACCCGACACCTACATATTGAACAATGCGACAATAGACGGCTTCTTCTTCCTGCGGTACCTCAAGGTGCTGCGCAACATCTGCTTCGTTGGATGCTTGCTCGCCTATCCCATCCTGTTTCCGATTAACGCGACCGGCGGCGGCGGCAACTATCAACTCGCGGCGTTGACAATCGGCAATGTTAAAGACCCGAACAAGCTGTATGCGCATCTGTTCGTGGCATGGGCTTTTTTCGGCTTCGTTCTATTCACCATTGTGCGAGAATGCATCTACTACGTCAACCTCCGACAGGCGTACCTGTCTTCCCCTCACTATGCCCAACGCATCTCCTCGAGGACCATGCTGGTCACGGGCCTGCCGGAACACTACCAAGACGAAGCCCGGCTGCGAAAGCTGTATGGCGATTCGGCGAAGCGGATTTTTCTGCCTCGATCGAGCAAAGCACTGGCCAAGCTTGTCAAGGAACGAGAACAGACGGCCAAGCGACTCGAAGATGCTGAGGTGAAACTGATTAAAATAACGAACCAGGCGCGCCGGAATTATTTAAAGAAGCACCCGGATCATCCGAAGAACCAGCCGCCGCCGGGCCATGTCGAAGAACAGGACATTGACGTCGAAACGGCCAGCTCCGAGCGGGAGCTCACAGTCGCCTCGCCCAAGCTGAGCCGGTTCTCCAGCGAGAAGCTCGAGGTCGACCTGCCGGGCCCTGCGCTACTCTCCAACGACTCCATCGAAATCCTACAGCACCGCCACTCCGACGAAACCAAGGTCGACGCCGGGGAGAAGAAGGAGCGCCACGTCGCCACGGAGGATGATCTCGACTACGTGCACCCGTACGGCCTGCACGACGGGCTGCCTGACGTGCGCGGCTCCGTGGCTTCGCTCTGGATCCAAACCAAGCAGCGCCCGCACCACCGACCCATCGGCAACTTTATGCGCCGCGTCGACACCATCCGCTGGACGCGCAACCGGCTGCGCGAGCTCAACCAGCTCATCTTCAAGACGCGCCGTGTCGTGCGCCGCGGCGAGGCTGGCGCCGTGTCCGCCGCGTTTATCGAATTCGACTCCCAGGAGAGCGCGCAGGCTGCACAGCAGACGCTGGCGCATCATCGACCGCTCCAGATGTCGACGCGCCTGCTGGGCATTCGCCCCGACGAGGTCATCTGGAGCTCGCTGCGCATGAAGTGGTGGGAGCTGATTGCGCGCCGCACGGGCATCCTCGCGCTGGTGATGTTTGCTATTGTGTTTTGGTCGATCCCGGCGGCGCTCGTAGGCTTGATCTCGAATGTCGACTCGCTGGTCAGGCTGGCGCCATTCTTAAAGTGGATTAATAAGCTGCCCAAGCTCATCACCGGCTTCATTCAAGGCTTCCTGCCCGCACTCGCGCTCTCGCTGCTGATGGCCATTGTGCCGTTCCTGCTGCGCTTCTGCGGGCGCGTGTCGGGGCTCCCCTCGACGCACCGTGTGGAGCTGTTTACGCAGAATGCGTACTTTGCGTTCCAAGTCGTCCAAGTCTTCCTCATCACGACGTTGACATCGGCCGCCTCCGGCGCCATTACTGACATCATCAAAAACCCGCTCGGCGCGAAGGATCTGCTGGCCAGCAGCTTGCCGTCAGCTTCTGATTTTTATCTTTCATACATTGTGATTCAGTGCGTTTTGAGTGGATGCAAAGACATTCTTCAGATCTGGGCCTTTTTACGCCATGTCGTGCTGGCCAAGGTTACAGACAACCCGCGCAGCCGATACAAAGCGTGGAGAGAACTTGCGACCCCGGGTTGGGGAGGTATTTTCCCTGTCTACTCCAATATGGGTGTCATTGCCCTGAGCTACTCTTGCATCTCGCCACTCGTACTCATATTTGCCGCGTTTGGACTATGGTTCATCCAGCTCATCTGGAAGTACAAGCTCATTTTCATCATGGATTCGACGCATGACAGCAAAGGTCTCTTCTATCCCCAAGCTCTGCTGCACCTCATTGTCGGGCTGTATCTGGCTGAGATTTGCATGATTGGTCTATTTGCTCTCAACGGCTCATTCCCGCCTGTCGTGTTGATGCTGATCTTTTTGCTGTTCACCTTGCTCGTTCACATGTCCATCAGCGATGCGATCGCGCCTCTCTTGGTCAGTCTTCCGCAGACTATGAAGGTAGAGGAGGAGATTCAGTTGGAGGAGAAGCGCAAGGCTGCGGTGGCGGCAGCGGCGGCCGAAGATGCCGAATCAGCCCCGACAGGTGCAGCGAACAGCTATTACGATGAGACGCAGAGTTTCGGCGAGGAGAGGATTGATAGCGAAGAAGAGGAGGAAGAGGAGGAGGAAGAGGAACACGTTGTCACCGGCACAAGAGCGGTGGAAGGCGCAAGCAGCGTGCGCTCTACGGCGATGGCGTGGTTCAAGGGGACTACTAAGAAAAAGGTCAAGGCCGAGCTGGAGTCGCCGTTCTTGTCGTACTGGCTCGGCAAGATTGGCATCAACATTGGACCGGAGAACGAGGGCAAGCCGACTTTTTTTGAGCGCTTTTTGCACCCCGAGGAGCACGAGGACTTTATCGCGCTGCGCAAACTGATCCCCGCGGACAGCCTACCGAACATGGTGTACCCGGAGAGCAACAAGTACTGCAACTATACGCCGCCCGACATGTGGATGCCGAAGCCGTCGCTGTGGATTCCGCGCGACGAGGCCCGCGTGAGCCGGCAGGAGGTGGCGCACACGCGCGTCTACACGTCCATCTCGGACCGCGGGGCGGAGCTGGACAAGGATGGACGAGTTATTGTATATTTCGAGCAGGCGCCGTGCGAGGAGCCGAGGATGCTGATGTAGGAGCTTGCATATGCATGGCCACTTGAAGCGATTTGCATTTCCGTGTATTTAGCGATTGCGTGGATTCGTCAATTTTATTCCAACTATCTAATGCAACTATCTGATCGAAACAATCTGTTTGATACCTTGCCGCTCCTGTACTGTGTATCGCCAGCCATTAAATCATCAAATCACCAACACCTTCAACACCTTCAACACCGTTCACATGCCTTGTAATTTTCAACACCGTTTTTTCAATAGTTCGTCGCTCGTATTCGATCGCTTAATCCATGACGAGAACGTTGCGGAATCGGGGCTTGCCGGCGATGAGGCTGTCGACAGCCTGTTGGACGTCGGCGAAGGGGTACTTTTCAATCATGCACTTGACGCCGTGGGTGTTGGCGAAGCGAATGGCCTCCTCGCTGTCCAACGCGTGACCGCTAGGCCAGCCCTGCACGCTGGCACCCTTGAGGACCAGCGCGACCGTGTCGAACTCGACGGGGCCGACGGGCGCCAGGCTCAGCAGCTTGCCCTCGGGGGCCAGCGCGGCGACGAGCGGGCCAACAATCGAAGGGTTGGGTGCCGTCTGCACGATGATGGCGGCGCCGCCGAGCTTCTTGAGCTCCGCGGTGGTATCCTGCGTCTTGGAGTTGATGTAGTGGTGTGCGCCGAGCTGCTTGGCAAAGTCGGCCTTGTCATCACCCGAAGACAGCACGGCGACTTCGTAGCCCATCTTGTTGGCGTACTGCACGGCGAGATGGCCGAGGCCGCCGAGGCCCTGCACGGCGACAAGCGCGCCCTGCTCGACACGCAGCTTGCGGATGCCGTTGAAGACGGTGACGCCGGCGCAGAGGAGCGGCGCGACCTCGGCCGGGTCCATCTCCTTGGGCACGCGGGCCACAGCCTCGGCGCGCAGGAGCACGTATTCCGCGAAGCCGCCGTCCTTGGAGTAGCCGTTGACGAGCTCATTGTCGCACATCTGGAACTGGGCGCGCTGGCAGGCGCGGCAGGTGCCGTCGTGGCCGCCGTGCCAGGGGCCGCCGACGCGCTCGCCGACGGTGAGGGTCTTGACGCCGTCGCCGACCTGCACGACGTCGCCGACGATTTCGTGGCCGGGCACGCGCGGGAAGACGTTGCCCATCTCGCCGCTGGCAATGGCGACGTCACTGAAGCAAACGCCACAGGCCAGCACCTTGACAAGCACCTCGCCGGCGGCAGGGGCCTTGAGGGGGACGTCGACGATGGCGTAGGGGCCCTTGGCCTTGTCGATGACGACGGCCTTGTAGGTGGAAGGGAGTGAGGCCATGGCTGGTGATGTGTTGCTGTGTCTTGAGATTGGTCGGAAGAGGAGGGGTATCAGTGGATGATGAATAAGAAAGAGTGTCTAGGCTGCAATTGGGAGCTACGGTTTATATAGGTTATGGAAGAACTGGACAATGAGGAGCAGCCGGAGCACCGGCATAGACAAAGCAAAATCATTGGTGGCACCACAAGAGCTTGTTGCTTGCTTGGCGGGCAGCACTACTAGCGGGGAGACTGTCTCGCCAATGACATCAACATGGCGTGGAGGAACTCGAGAAAGGCGGATTCGTCTAGAACAATTGCTCCGCTTGGGCAGCGGCGCGGCCAGACAGAAGGGCCCAGAACTCGAGCAGAAACGTTTTTAGCTGCTTTGGTGTCCAAAGCTGGTGGGGAGCTTGTTTTTCGGAGATGGGTAGCTGAGTAGGACAGCCAAAGCCGATGATGATCTACGAGTGCGGGGCAGATAATCCCGACCTGGTGCAGGGACCGGAGCTGCCCACGGGAGAGAGCACGGACATAGGGAGTTGAACAGCCGTTGAGAGCCTGTTGTGAGAGAATTTGGATGAAGAATGAAGCTTTGCTTGCTTGCGAATTGGATTTGTAATTTGAATTCATCAGCATGGTGCCGCCATGTCCACTGCCGGCCAGCTCGGAAGCACCCCGCTATGCAACATGAGCTGTCTGGTGCGCCACACCGGCAACCCCACCAGCCTGGCTACATCAGCCACACCAAAAAAAGTTGCCCGAGTTTGCTGAGCTAAAATTTGCAGAGCCAGCCACTGCAAACAAGACGCAGCTTATCGACGGCGAACAGTGAACAGCCGCCCTCATTACCAATTCCGAGCCGACTACTTCACAAGAGCTGCCACCATGCCATTGGACACTTCCACATACTCGCTGGCGCTGCTGCGCGTCGACGGACGTCGCTGGAACGAGCTCCGTCGTCTACACGCCCTCATCCGCACCCAAGATGCCGCCGACGGCTCGTCGTACCTCGAAATGGGCCACACCAAGGTCATGTGCGTCGTGACCGGCCCGTCAGAGCAGCAGCAGAACCAAAAGCGAGGCGGCCAGGCGAATGCCTCGCGCGACGGGGCCACGGTCAACGTCAACATCATCATTGCGGGCTTCTCCAGCGTCGACCGCAAGAAGCGCGGTCGCAACGACAAGTATGCGATGAGGAACGAACGCTGCAGGTTGAAAGGCATGTGCTAATATAAATCTAGGCGTATACAGGAAATGGAAATCACCATTGCGAAAGCCCTCTCCGCCAACCTCCACACCCACATCTTTCCGCACTCGAGCATCTCGATCGCCCTGCACGTCCTCTCCCAGGACGGCTCGCTGCTCGCCGCCATGCTCAACGCCACCACGCTCGCGCTCGTCGACGCCGGCATCCCCATGACCGACTACATTGCCGCCTGCACGGCCGGCTCCACGTCCTCGTTTGCCGCCGGCGACGACGCGGCCGATCCGCTGCTCGACCTCAACAACCAGGAGGAGCAGGAGCTGCCGTACCTGACGGTGGCGACGCTCGGCGACAGCGACCGCGTCGCGGTGCTGGCGTGCGAGAGCCGCATTCAGGTTAGCCGGCTGGAAGGCATGCTCGTGGTCGGGATAGACGGGTGCAAGCAGGTGAAGAAGTTCCTGGACAGCATCGTCAAGACAAAAGGTGGGAAGATGATTCGGGAGGGCGCGATACAAAGGAGCGATACGATGGTGATGGATCTGGACGAATAGATATTGGGAGGAAAGGAGGAAATGGAATTTCATGATTTGACGAGATATGACGCCTATACATACATACGGCTTACAACTACAGAAACAATCATAACACGACGAGGCTTCAGGTCTGCGCAGCCTCATCTCGGTGTCCTGTCGCCATACGTTTACAACTCGTCGTGCTCCTCAGCGGCCTCCTCAGCGTCCTCCGTCGCGGGGTCGTCCTCGACCTTGGGCTCCTCCTCAGCCTCCATCACAGGCTCGTCGGCGATGCCATCGGGCAGCTTCTTCTTGGCTCCTTCGCCCATGCGCACGGCATCGATCCAGGCCTCGACGGAGGCGACGCCAAAGTCGCCCTCGTACTGGCGCCACCAGTTGCGGCGCGCGTTGATGGCGACGAGCTCCACCGCGCCGGCGACGCTGAGCTTCTCGCGGATCGCGGCCAGCTCGGTGACGCTGTCGGGCACAGCCACCAGAGGGAACACCTTGAGGCCGCTCTGGACGAAGCGCGTGTTGATCTGCGTCAGCGAGTCGACGACCTTTTTGCTGTCCTCGGTTTCGCCGGCGGGGACGAGCGCCAAAAAGCAGGTGTGCGAGGTGGGCTCGAGGCACTTGCCGGCGATGTCGTATCTGCTGGTCGCCGTCATGATGGCAATGGGCCTGGGCGTGGGGCGAGCGCGAGCGGTTTCTTCGGTGGTGGTCTCGGCCTCTTCGGCGGGCTCCTCGGGCTCGGCCTCCTTGACCGGCTTCTTGGCCTTGGCCTTGTCGTCCTTCTTGCTCTTCTTCTTGTCGGCCTTGCCCTTGGCCGGCGCGGGATCCGGGTTGGGCTCGCCCGCCTTGCGGAGGAACTCGAGCATCGCGGCCTTGGTCATGTCGCCGTGGTGCACGATGTGCTTCTCACCATTGCCGGGCACCAAAACTAGCGTAGGAAACTTTTCAATGCCATACTGTTCGACCGCCTTGGTCTCCTTGTTTCGAATCTGTGCGACGCTGATGACGCCAAGATAATCAATGGCGATGCTGCGCAGGAGCGCGCTCGTCGTGCCCTTGTCCGTGAAGAGAAGCGCCTTGGGGCCGTCGCCCTTGCTAAGGAACTTGTCGAGGTCCTTGTCGGTGGCGCGCGTGACGTGGTTGTTGATCTTGGACGTGACGGCCTCGGAGATGGCGCTGGCCGTGCGCCCACCGTTGTAATCCTCGACCACGGGCTTGCCGGGCTTCTTGCCCGGGCGAACAATTTTCAGCGTGGGGAAGCCCTGCACGCCCATGCTGCTGCAGAACTGCTTGTTGGACTCTTGGTCGCAGTCGATGGCGGCGACCTTGGCGAGGCCCTCGAGGTTCTTGGCGGCTTTCTCGTAGGCGGGCTGCAGGTTCTTGCAGTGGCCGCACCAGGGCGCGTAGAATTCGACAATCTGTGCCGTGTTAGTGGTGGCTGGAGAAGGTATTGGGAGGATGGGGCAGCGCATTGCGTACAGAGGTGTAGTTGGATTGGTTGATGAGTCGGTTAAACGACTTGCTGTCGACCTGCAAAACGGGCGACTTCTTGCCGTACAGCCCGGCCATGGCGGACGGCGCGGTGGCCAGCAGCATGGTGAGCGCGGTGGCGACGGAGTGCTGATGCATCGTGGCGGCGGGGGAGCTGTCCGTGTGCGATCGCGAGGGGTGTATGTGGTGGCGATGGTGGAAGAGAGGAAAATAAAAAGACAATGAGAAGCTGAAGATGCAATGCGCGAAAGAAGATGACAACAGCTAGGACTGCACCTGCTTCGGAATGTTGGTGAGGAAGAAAAAGTGTCGAGCTGTCCAGTTTGGCCAGGCTGGGAAATCGAACAGGTGGCAGAAAGGTTGGCGCCGAGAGGCTGCCACAGTGCTGCCACAGAGCCTTGAGTGCTGGAAAGCTCTGCCACAGGGCTACCCCACTTTTACACCTCGAGGGCCTTTTTTCAATAGCTAATAACTTCTTCAAACGTTACTTAAAATAGATAAGATTTTATAGTTGGTTTATTGACTATCTAAAATAGAATATATAAAATTTTAGATTTATCCAGATTTTTCTAATATACTGAAATAGAAAAGTACGCTAAAATTTGCTCTACTTTTCTATTAAAGCATATTAGAGAAATCTAGGAAACGTTTAGAAAATGTTTATCCATAATATATATAGTTAATAAGGTTATATTAAAATTTCATCAATTTTGACTGAGAAATCAAGAAGTTATTAGCTGTTGAAAAAAAGGCTTTAAGGTGTAAAAGTGGGGTGCTTATTCGCGCGACTCACTTATCAACCACGTTATAGAAAAACAGCTATTAATTTACGGTAATATGAGGTTAAATCTGTATTTACCAATAGTATAATATCTTTACCCAGTGACACACTATGAGCGGGTTAGTATACCTCTACTAAATATATTAGTTGCCACTATATCTTTTTCTTACTCTGGCGCCGCACTTGACAATTAAGCAAAGACTGTCACCGGGACTGCCGGTGCTGGAGTCGGCGCAAGACTGGGCGCACTGGGCGCACGGGTTTGCAAAACCACCAGGAGGGGCAGGAGTACCAGGGGCAGTAGGACCGCTCAGGTACAAATTCGGCCGGTTGTTCTCAATTGGAGAAGCCGCAGCCAGAGTGGCGAAAGCAGTAATAGTGACGGCGAAGAACTTCCTTTTATAGGGATAGGAGGCAATAAATTGAGAATGTGAGTGAATAGTGAAGTAGGAATTATGTCTTTCTAGAGGATCATTGCTGCTTTATGTATTTTCTCTTTAATGGTAGGCGAGTCAACAAATCAGTGGCATCCGACTTAGATAGGTAGCGCTGTGTCTTAGCATCAAAGCCCTGATATCCAGACGATCCTGAGCCGATTACAGGATTACCGTAGGAATACCAATAAAAAATTATCTCGAAGCGCGCCTAGCGCCACTTCCTACCGGTACAAGAAGATTTTTGTGATATAACCCATTGTCTCTACAAATGCAGTCCCTGAGCCGTCCAGCGACTTTGAGGGGAGAATAAAGGCTCGAACCGAAGTGTCGCGACACTAATACATAGTTCGCGCCGCGTCAATAAATGGATCAACATTTATAACCTAACATTTATAAAAGGCAAAAGCAATTGCACAGGGCCTTTTTTTTCTCTGGAATCATAGTATCAGTGTCAAGTGATGAGTCAAACAGAGACAATGTCCTCATCCTAGTACTTTCAGCTGTTGTCTTATGGCTACCGTCTCCGACGGTTAACTTCAGTTTGAAACATCTCTCTTCCTTACCGCAACGGAAGATATCAGAGCCCGCTGACCTAGACGTGTCTCGACGCCGCCTACCAGAAAGATTGCTCCATGGCATGTTAGGCAATGGGCAGAAACTCGAGAGAGTTGGCCTCCAAAAGCGGCATCTTAACCTCCAATAAAAGCCATCGTGTCCGCCCGAACTCGAGGCACATTTGCGGTGAACCTGCACTTTAGTCGTAATTTACAGCATTAAACATCTAAGAAAAGTTTTAAAAATTTGTTATTTATATGCCTTTTCTCGTGGCAGAAAGTCATAACCAAATGCTGCTTTCAATCGCTCTGGCGAGTCCAGCATAATTGGCTGCTCGCTACATACATACCGAATCTCCAAGCCTTCTGTCAACAGGTCTTCCGACATCCCTGGGTCATCTAGCAAGATTAGCTACGTCCCCGGCACCACTCGCCTGTAATACGTTGCCGTATCGACATCTCCAACCATCACGAAGCATTGCACTGGCTTGTTCTTCTGCCGCTGCTCGCCGCTCTCCAGAGGCTCGACCCAGCATTTCTTTGAGTACTGCGCCATGCAAAGCATGGCTGCAAAGATGCACGGGTCGGCATTAATATCGGCGTTGCGTAGGAGCAGCCGCGCCAAGCGCTGCTCAAGGCCCATGCCGGCCCAGCTACTCGGTCGCGCATCGCCGCGCCGTGCCCTTCCCGGCGTCGTCGTGATGGCATACGCGTGTGTCTCCTGAAAATTCCATCAGATTTCATCTGTGTATTGTACTCCTCAAAGTCTGGTTTACATACCGATGGCGCCGATATCCGCAGTGGGTAGTGCTCTAGCGCATACTCCCACTCATCAAAACGGATATTCATTTTCTTCATGTCCTCGAGTTCAAATCTCTCATCTTGTGGCCAGGCGTCCTCCACAGCGGCGTGAAGCTGGTGAAACAGGCGCTCAACGACTATCATGGCGGGCTTATCGTCCCGCGCGGGGAGGGACGAGCGCACGAACCGCACGCCGAAGCGTGATGAGTCGTCGGCGGTCCGTCGACGAGGTCTGAATGTCGCTGACCCGTCGTAACAGCGGCGGAGAAAGTACTGCAGTGAGTCGAGCTTCGGATGGTTTTCCATTGTAATTGATGAAAATGACAGCTGAGGTACACAGGTTTATTTATTCTATTTTCGAGTGTATGAGTACTAGACCTTGTGTCAGTGATTATGTGCAGGGCATGCCACCCTGCGCGTGCTGATGAAGAAGACAAGCGTCAATGTCGGTCTGTGTTACCCAACACACTCACGAGCGACGTTACACGACTACGCCGATGAATCGCCACTTTCCGGGTAGACATACCGTGCTTTTTGGAGCCTAGTCACGAGGTGTATCCCCAAGTCGCTCGAACTTATAGTAAGACTCAGACCATAGGTAAAATAAATCAAGTATTAACCAAGTAGAAATTGAATAGCATTAAACTAAGGGAAGAATCTAGCCCTGGAACAGCGTACCATTCAAATACTTGAGCCCTGTATCGACTGCCACAGTGACAACAGTCTTACCAGGCCCTAGCTCCCTTGCTAGCTGGAGAGCAGCCACAATGTTAAGTCCGGTAGATGTGCCAACAAGCAAGCCCTCCTCTTTGGCGAGGCGTCGGCACATGGCTCTAGCCTCTTCTTCGTCTATGGCTCGCGCTTCGTCATACAGCGAGTCATCTAGATGTGGAGGACGTTTGACAACCGCAATGCCCTCGACCCCATGATATCCAGTTTGGCCCTTGGTAATGTAAGCTGCTGAGCTTGGCTCCAGAATGACAATCCGTGTCGACGGCAGTTTCGATCTAAACACCCTTCCAACGCCGGTTGCCATGCCAGCTGTCCCAATGGCACCACAAAATGCGTCAATTCCATGTTTGAATTGGCTGACCAATTCGAGGCCAATTTCTTCGTAGCCTACTAGAGCGTCTTTGTTGTTAAACTGATCCGTGTAATAGTATCCATCCTTTGCACCGGACTCAGCAGCTCGTTGAATCATGGACGGCATCAGGTCAGGAGTTACTTTGCCTCCCTGGCTGGGTACAATATCCAAGGAGGCCCCGAGTGAGGTAATAGTGCGCAGCTTTTCTGTCGAAAAGGCGTTGCTGCACACTACTTCGAACTTGTATCCCTTGTTGGCGCAGACGAATGCAAGGGACGAGCCGGTACTGCCCCCTGTAGCCTCTACTACCGTCATACCAGGCGTTAGATGCCCTCGCTCCTCGGCTAATTCAATCATGGATCGTGCCATCCGATCTTTATAGCATCCGGTAGGATTGAAAAACTCCAACTTAACGTAGACGTCTGCCCAATCCTTATGGACAACGTTCTTCAGTTTTACCACAGGTGTATTGCCGATGGCGTCCAGAAGGTTCTCTGCCACTGATGGTGCGTAACGCATGATAACAAAGCTTTTAGTTGAAGGCTTGGTTTTGTGATTGCAAAAAGCTAGGAACGGATAGCAGAAGATTACAGTAAAGTATATAGGTATATATATCTTTAATCTACGCAGCTTCTGTCAGGAGGGTAATGTGGAGTCTGACTTCATTCTTGTATCAGTAGTTCGTTGCTATCCGGTGGCTCCGGCTAATAGCAATCTAAATTCAGAAACGCATGTACCAACAATAGAAGTTGGACCCCTTAGCGTTAGAGCCCTTTCAACCCTTGCAAAACTGACTCATAAGTTAGGACTAAGGAATATATGAGTTATCAAGTAGCTTCACACTTTTAATCCACTGCAGGCGCTACTGTATAGTGGCAAACAACTTTTTAATCTAAAGCCTTTGGCCACTAGAACCAGTTGATCATATCGGGTCATACTGTGTTATATCCTATCATATCGTGTTATATCGTATCATATCGTATCATACCGTGTCATACCGTGTCATACCATATCTTAGTGCGGGTATTATGTGAATTAGTTTAAGAGCTAACCGACTACTGGTAGGCCTGACTTCTTCAGGTGGAAATGGTGGGCCAGACATTATTGTGGATGCCGTTGAAGTCGTAAGACTAAACTCGTCCCAGCCTACCACAGGACCATAATGCTGTCACGGGTTTTCCCACCTTCAGGGGCATTATTTTACTTTTTGCATATAACAGGCTTATATCAGCATCGGTATGCCAGCTGCTGATTGGTGTTATACTTAAATCTTGGTCCGGATCAACCTATTTAGTCTCAGAGTTCTCAGCTTAGAAAATATTTGAGACATGACTGTCAGAACCAAGAATGCCCTACCGCTTGTTGTTTCGCTTGCCGATACGGGGAATGACGACTATGAAACCTCATTGGTATTTGACAGGGAGTTTAACCATGTCGTAAGTTACAAGACATGCCAGTCCACCCACGCGTCGCAGCAAACAACTTATCCCCATATTAGCGTATTGAGGCTCATGATAGAGCCGATATGATGGAAAAACTTCCTGCTTTAGTAGTGGAATATGGCCGCATTGACGCTTTCATAGTACCAATGGACGCAGCGCGATATGCTCCCTTCAACCAGGATCTTCTCGCACCACTAGCAGCTGCCGGTTGTCGCCTTATAGTTTCGGCTAAGGCAGGGCATGATGAGTTTGACTTGGACTGGATTACAAGGCAGGGCATTTGGTTCTGCAATACACTCTATGCAGTGGTGGAATCAACATCCAATCTGGCCATGTATCTCATTTTGGCAGTTGTGCGCGATGTATATCGCGCTGAGCAATCTCTCCGTGGCGGCTTTTGGCGCGGCAGTATGAATCCTACTTCCGATGTCACAGATATGACACTTGGCATCATTGGCATGGGTAAAATTGGGAAACGGTTAGCTACCAAAGCACAGACTTTTAACATGCGTGTACGATATTATAATCGCCGACGGCTGACGGAAGATGACGAAGCCCGATACCACGTTACATACTCTGCTTCCTTACACGATTTACTGCGCATTTCGCACGTCGTGTCTATACACTGCCCACTAACCGACAACACGCGCAACCTCATCTCTATGTCTGAATTTGCGGTAATGAGGATGGGAGCTTTTCTGATCAATACTGCGCGCGGTGCTATTATAGACGAGTGTGCGCTAATCCAGGCACTTGAATGTGGCAAGGTTGCTCGAGCAGGTTTGGATGTGTTTTGGAACGAACCCGTCATCAATAGCTACTTTCTCTCAAGTGAGAAAGTCATTTGCCAGCCACACATGGGTGGTATTACTCAAAAGGCTCACCAGCTTGCTTATGGGGAATGCGTGGAGAATATCCGAGCCTACCTAGAACGGGGTAGGCCTCTGAACCCGGTCAATAATCCGTCTTGAGCACCAACATATTTCCGCAATCTGATAAAATCGAACAGGTGGCAGAATTGGCGCCGAGAGCCAGTGGGCGAGGTGGGAGCTGGTGCGGAGCCGGCGCGCTGTGGCTAACCTGGCACTGGACTAGCCTGTTTGCTGATGTGACGCTTCAAGATGGCTGGGAACTGTACAAGTCGCGGCTGCTATCAAACAATTAAATTCAGTCTCTTAGAAGAGGAGGACTAGTTATTGGAGCGCATACAGCTGTATAATGATAATCGGCAGCCTAATAGTATCGCAAGAGCTACTGTACTTCTATTCACCCAAGGGCTCTACAAGTCATCTACTTATTCATCCCTGGTCGTGAAATAAATACAGCTGGTCAACTATTCTTGTGAACAATAACATTCCAATCAGTAGGTTAAAGAGCTTGGCCAGAAACCATTCCTTGTGGAAGATTCAGGTCGAGACGTCCTGCGCAGACATCCCAAACGCGCTGAGCTCCATCAGCAATTGAGCCAAAGCTCTTCAGTGTCAGTGTCTGCGGAGATTAATCACGGCCGGTGAAAATAGTCAGTTGTCGGGACTGGATAGTCTTATATCGTTGCACCAGAATATTGCGGTACTGTAGGAGCAGCTAACACGAGAGCAGCAAGGTTTCACGTAGTATCGCGGTGCTGAAAACCAGGCACGCTAACAAGTGGTGCGTAATTGACCTCTACCTAATTCAAGACGTGCACTACCCCCTAAAATAATAATAATAACTCTTTTAGTATAACTTTAATATACTAACTATAGTAATCTATCTTACGTAAATTTGCGCATGGCAACCGTTTGAGATGGTCGTGGATCGCTAGGCACCCTGAAAGCCTCGCATCGATCAGAGCTGGTACCAGCCACTGATCCTCAATCGTGAGCTAGCAGGAAATATCCGAGACCACCAGAGTTAGCCCACTCTAAAGGAGCGGCCCTATCTAGAAACCGCGGGAAACTGTAGAGCAGAAACGATCCTCATGAGCTATATTTGGCCCCCTTAAATTCGGAAAGGAGCAAGATCTAATCATTCGCCCATTTAATAGCCGTTTTGTTACTAATAGTATTCACAGGCATACGCTACTATGAGTAGAAGGCTCCGTTACTGGAGCTACTCCCTACCCCACAGCGCACGAAACGAGCAAGCTCACTCCCATGGGAGAGAGCTTACGATTGAGGATTAGTGGCTGATACCAGCTCTGATCGATGGGAGGCTTTCAGGGTGCCTAGCGATCCACGACCATCTTAAACGGTTGCGACGCGTAAATTTACGCAAACTTAGAAGTATAATATGTAGCGCTGCAAAACTACGGCACCGGTAGCACAAATCAGTTAAATTAAACCTAATATTATAATTATGCCGATATTTCTACCAAGATTTTCGCCTCCTCCTGCCTTGCCTACTGGCGGCTTACTCAGTACCAGTGGTGGGAAGCAAACAAAACACAGAATTCAGCTGGGCCCCAGCATGTCTTAGATTTTGTTTCATGTGTTCTCTCTCCTTTTATTCTTGATCTCAGCTGAACACCACCAGGCCCCTGAGCTACCCAGTCACACAGTCTGTGATATTTCGGGCGGCTAAAGGCGGGGTATGGATCAACTGCGAATGGAATCGAGCTTCCCTTCGTCATTGTCGCTTACTTCTTCATTTAACTCCACGCTTTGCATAGGTCTTGGATTCGATTTCTAAACGAAAAGAATGAACTCGACGACCAATTCTTCTACATATGAGCAATTGCTTTCTGCAGTTAAAGACAAATCCCTGCCTCGTGTCGACGCGGTGCTGGCGAACAACAATTTAGCTACGCTCACATGCGAGGAGAAGAGGGAGATCCTCCACACAGCGTGTAAAACAAATTCGGTTTTCGAAGTCACCCAGCGCCTTCTCGATCATGGATTCGACCCAAGAACCCAAGACAGCGGACAGCAAACAGCCCTTCATATTGCGGGCGAGACACGCGACTTCGCTGCAGCCGAACTCCTCATCCAGTATGTACCCGGGGAGGAGGAGGAGTATATCTCCATCAGGAACGAGTTTGGGCAAACGGCCCTGCATATTGCCTGTGAGCAGTTGGCGCCCGTGGAGTTCCTCAACTTTCTGCTTCAGCAGATCCCCGATAAAGAGAATAAGCGTGCCTACGTCAACCTGCGCAATACTTTTGGTCAGACTGCCTTGCATATACTCTCGTGTCAGGTCGGTCGGAAAGCCCACGAACTATCGGGGCCTTTGGCGCAATGTTTGCTGAAGGCCGACGCGGATAAAAGTGCGAAATGGAAAGGATGGCCCGCAGGCTACTACGCCTGTTACTACTCCAATCTTTGTCTCATGGAGTTGTTGGTGGAGCCTGGTTCAGATCTCCTAAGCCAACCTATCTATGGAGGGAAGAAGAATTACACATGTCTCCATGTTGCTGCTGTGTATGGCTACGCTGACTGTGTCGAGTGGGTGTTGAGCAACAGCGACTTCAAAAATCTCCTCGATGGTTCCCACTATACGGCCTGGGAGCGACTGATATCTCAAAAATCGTTCGACATCCGTGTGGCTAAGCCGTTTATATCCAGAGAGTTTCAGGAAGGCCGCTTGGGCGTAGGTTGCTATTGGGATATCAGCAAGCACCGTGGCGGGTGGAATGTGGTTTGTATGGGGTTTTTGAAAGATTTAGCCGGTCTAATTGGTGCCCGTTTGTCTTTGCTAGACGATAATCAGATTTCGTCTGATGTAGTCGACTGGCCAGATATCGAACTTTACAAGTCGCCACGAACCCAAAATGGCTTTCGTTTCCGATATGCGTCATGTACTTTCATGAAGCTTCCCACGAACCCGGAAAGAAAGCGACTCAAGGACAGCAGCATGACAGACAGCATTTCTATATGCATGCCGTATGTCGAATTTAGGACTGCTCGTTACCTTAGTATGTGGCGGGGTCCGGATGAGAATGAGGCGTTTTACATGAAGTCTGTATCTGAGGGCAGGAAGTACTGTGGTTATGGCACGTTGTTACATGATGTCTTCTTCCCACCCTTGACTCTGGATGAGTACTGCTGTCATTCGCTATCCGGGGATGCACTGAACCGACGCAACTGTGATCAGGCCACGTTGAATCCACTAGGTAAAGCGAGTCACATCACCCCAGGCACACAGACGCTCCGTGGGATCCCACCTAACGAAACGCTCATCACCGTTAGTCAGGCATGGATATGGAGAATCGAAGACAATGTTATTATATCAGCGGGACGCGATGTGAAGCCTGGGTCTCTATCTGACGTTGGATCTAACGATCTGCTCAGATATATCGCGCTAGTGCTTGGCAGATTCTGCTGGCCCTCCTGCCCACTGCCCATCTCAGAGCTCGATGACACAGAACCCGAGCTCTACCTTCGCTATCAAAGGGCCATTGTGGACGTCTCTGAGGAAGCAGAAACATATCTGTGGGACATCGGCGCCAAGGGGATAAAATCCGGGACTGAAAAGACTTGCTTACACCGTATCGTCGACATTGGAGATGAGTTGTCCATGGTCAGGCGCGTCATTACCGAGCAGCAGACAGTCTGGAAGACCTTCGCCAAGAAAGCCTGGCCTCGTTACTGGAACCACAACCTCGGCTACATCGTCATTCCGGAAAGCCACTCGCATTTGTTTAATGAGCGCGAGAGCTATGAATGGCAGCTTATTCTCGAAACGGATACTTCGTTCGAGGAGCGTATCACACACGTTAGGCAGCTGGAAGAAGAGGCACAGAGGGTAGAGCGAACGGTGATGCTCATGATAGAGTTAAAGTCGAAGCACGCCACCATCGCAGAGTCGCACGCCTCGGCGATAATGAGCGCGGCCGTCGTTGGCTTCACAGTCGTCACCATCATCTTCACCCCCATGTCGTATATGGCCACGCTTTTTGCTCTGCCAATCAAGAACCTTCAGAAGAATCAAAGCAAGTCAATTTTTGGCGATTCTGGCGCGTACAGCTCCGGCTTTGTGGCCTGGACCACGATCGCCGCCGCACTGTCGACTTTTGCAGTCACTGCACTTTTTATGTGGCAGTCAATCCGATACCTCAAAAAAAGTACTGAGCGCTCCGTGTCAGCAGAATCCCCCCATGGGTTCCAGAAAACCAAAGCAGCCTCGAAGGGACACAAACACAGTGCTAGATTAGGTGGCCTTGCGGCCAGCGCATGGGGACGTCGATCTCAACGCAAGACGAAACCTGGGGCGGATTTGGAAAATGGGCATGCGTAATTTACTATGCATGATTCATGCACCTACACAAAATATTTAGCAGAATCCCTTGGAAATCTGGTCACTTTTTGCTACCAAGTCAAGCGGCTGACGGGAACAGGTGGCGGCTCGGACTTGTTCTGGGACCTGTAGCTGCAGACGTTGGTTGTTTCTGTGCATTGCGCAACGTGGTGGGGAAGGGGCCCATCCATATTCAAGCTCCAGCAGTAAAATGACAGACCTGGAGTGGCTGA
>PHFE01000022.1:79915-94797 GCA_002796755.1 Paracorniculantispora psalliotae | reverse complement strand
AAAAAAAAAAAAAAAAAAAAAAAAAAAAAAAAAAACAAAAAAGATCGACTTCGCGAGAGAATACTCGAGAGAACCGTAGGAGAGGAATTCTTGAATTTATTCTGGTAAGTTTCGTTGCAAATTGCTCACAATTAGATTTCGTCGTTAGGTGGTTCTTGGATCATCATGGTGGAGCGCGTTGGCGACGCGAGCGAATCTGCTCCTTTGCGACTTCAAGTCGAGGATACTGTTCAAGTTTGCGATTGAATCCGAAACATTCAGTTTCTTGCGTTATGCGGCCAAGAATTGGCCTCTTCACTTCGAAGCGCTCGACGTTGACGCCGTCGCCCGCAACCTACCACTTACTCGCCGGCTTTGCAGCACCTCTCTGCTCCCCTGGCATACGTGGGGTAGAGTCTACCTGAATTCAGGGTCGGTTGAGGACCTTGGAGATTATGAAATCACCAGCTGGTGGGCATATCTTTGCTTAGCTTCCATTTCCGGCCTGGCGAGCGTCGTTGAGGCCCTGCTCCTCGATGGCGTAGATGTCAATCAAGCGTGCGAGCGCTATCCATCCGCGCTTCACGCAGCTATTGCTCACAATGAAGAGCTTGTCGTGGCTCTCCTCCTTGCGCACGGCGCTAAAGTTGACGGGGTGTCAAACTCGCTACGCACGCCGCTAGAGTCTGCTGTTGCTGACCAGGAACATCCCGGCATCACCAAGATGCTGGTTGACAATGGGGCAGACCCTTTGACAAAGCTGACACGTCGCTTTCGGACGGAATCGAACACGATACTCGGCTACGCTGCGACTCTTTCCACCACCGATATATTCTATACCTTGTTGAAAAGTCGCCCCAACTTGAACACACCTGAGACAATCATCTCATTTGTAAAGGATCTGGAAGGCATTGAACCTAAACGTCAGTGTCTAGGACTCATTTTGGACCTCGTTGATGACAAAAGTCTCGGGGATGTTCTCACACCCTGGTTTTTTAAATGTCTGCTCTCTCTCCCCTCAAACCGCGGGCAGGGCGCTCTATATATGTCGAAATAAGTCTTGGCAGCCATCTACTTTAATTCGACCTTCAGTTCTTGAGGCCATTCAGTGCAATACAGACGGCCAAGATTTTGCTGAGGCCCAAGAGATGCTTCAACAGCTTGCGGCTCAAGGTAGAATGAAGGCCGAAAAAATCACCTATGTTCTCGGCACGGTCGCGGTTCTCTATGGCGATCCGGTTTGTCCCACTAATAGAGCTGCCATTCTACGCCACTGGCGCAAGTTCCATAAAATAACATTGCGTCTCACTGCCCTATGTGGTACGCTCCGCTGTAGCTCCGCAGCAGCCCTGCCAGGCAAAGACGGACTCTTTAATCCACCAACTATAGAGCGTAGTTTGGGGGTTCAAGTGGATTATTCGCAGCTGGGCGTGATTGTATCAGCTCTTGCACCCGACCTGCCTGGCCGAATCTGGTTAGCCGACGTTGTACGCTGCGGCCTGCGGCGTGGGGTACCTGCGGGGTGGATACCTCCGCCACTACGGTGTCAGCGGAAGGGGTGATCAGTGGTGGTCTGAACTCGTACTTTTTCCTGTGTGCCACCTCGCTACTTTGCGCCGGAACATGGCGTCTGTCATGGGCCTGGCAGTCGCCTACTTTGTCCAAGTTGGGTTCGTTTGCTACGACAGCCTAGCGTGTTAAAGAGGTACCTAACAGGAGTTTACACTTTTGCCTGACAACCAGGAGCTGTTTACGGATGCAAGACCATGATGTGCCGTTAGGCAGTGCCGACAGTGGCTCCGTAAGGCGGGCGGCGAGCTGAGCACTATGATGCACAGCCTAGCGGCGTGATCTACTGCTAAATGCCGCACCAGGACGCGCGCAAAACAATGGCGGATACTGAGACCGTTTCTGTGAGATGAGCATGTGCTACCATTAAGGCATTGTTAGATGTAGTAAACCCAAGTTTGGTCAGCAGTCTAGCTAAGGTCAGTTATAGTCAGGTATAGGTAAATGGACATATTCTGTGCAACCATGGCTTTGTAGTCAAATCACCATCATGACTGCAAAGAAGTAAACTCACCATGACTTTTCATATTCAATGTTAGATTATGAGGTGGTAACTCTGATAGAAACAAGTACACTTGTCATGTTTTGCTCACTCTTTTCCTACTACGTGTGTCCTCTCCTGCCATGTCTTTGGAAACATTTCATCGGAATATGCGGCGCTGATACAGGTCTCTATTCAATGCTTCTGTTTCATCTGAGAATCTAACCACCACTGGGCCTTGCCTATATTCCTGAACCGTTTGTACAGCCACAAGCAGACAATTACGCACTAATTAAGCCCACTTGTGAGCGTCTGGCGGGCGTCTGGCGGGACATCTATCTGTCGTATTGAGTCCACCCCGTCTGACAATAGCTGCCCCTACTAGGCTGAAGCGTTTGTACTTGCAGCAGTGGCATCTTGGGTGGTTATATGATCCGATGACTCGCTGACCAGGCAGCTCGGAAGAAGAAAGGCAGCCTACTCTCCCCCTCACATCATAGGTCTCGTCACGCTCTGAAGAGATGACGTGTCAATAATAATAAATACTAGTGTTAAAAGAAGAATTGATATAGCCAAGACTTTGCCAATCTTTTTGATTCTCGCTTCTGGTTCAAGTCCCAAGTCATAGTACGTCATACAACTCGTCTCAGACAACTCCCCCATTCTCATCATCATCGTCGTCATCATGCACCTCCTCATTCTGGGCGGAACTTGTTTCGTAGGCAGGGCCATTGCCGTCGAGGCCGTCGCCCGCAACCACACCGTGACGCTGCTGAACCGCGGCACCAAGCCGTCGCCGGCGGGCGTGACGACGTGCGTCGGCGACCGGCTGGCCGCCGACGGGCTGGACGCGCTCGCCGGCCAACGCTTCGACGCCGTCGTCGACACGTGGTCGGGCGACGCGCAGCCCGCCCTCGACGTCATGGAGAGGCTGAAGGACCGCATCGGACACTACACCTTCATCTCCACCACCACCGTCTACGACCGCGCGGCCGTGCTGGCCGCCGAGAGAGCCGCCCCTTTCGGCGAGGATACGGCGCTCTTCGACGTCGCGGCCCCGGGCGCCGCCAAGCGTCCCTACGAGTTCAGCAAGCGCACCGTCGAGCTGGCCGCAGGGACGACGCTGGCCGGCGTGCCGTGCCTGCTGGCCCGCGCCGGCGTCATCCTCGGCCCGCACGAGCACGAGTACGTCGAGCGCGGGCGCCTGCTCTGGTGGCTCCACCGTCTCTCCGGCGGCGGCCGCGTCGTCGCCCCGGAGCCGCGCGACCTGAAGCTGCAGGTCGTCGATGCGCGCGATCTGGCCGCGTTTGTGCTCGACGGTGCGGAGCGGAAGCTGGCAGGCGCCTTCAACGTGACCGGCGAGCTCGGCGCAACGACCATGGGCGCGCTGCTCGAGACGGCCCGCGACGTGACGGGCGGTGGCGCTGCGCTGACGTGGGTGAGCCCGCAGGGCGTCGCCGGGGCCGGCGTCGTGCCGTTCATGGAGCTGCCGCTGTGGCTGGATCCCGCGTCGGACATGTACCGCGTCGTCTACGGCTGCGACGCGACAAAGGCAAAACGGGCCGGCCTCGTATGCCGACCGGTCGAGGAGACGGTTCGCGACACCTGGGAATGGATGCGGGGACAAGATGGACCTGCGCTCGCTCCGAAGGGAATTCCCGTCGGCGGCTTGACGGCAGAAAAGGAGGCTAGTTTGCTGACTGATATATAATCCATACGGATATTTATATCATCATGATAAGGTTTTATAAAGGTGTCGTTAAATCATAACTTGATCAACTTGTACTCATAAAGGAATTCCTATCGGTGGCTTGACGGCAGAGAAGGAGCCTAGTTTGCTGGCTGATGTGTGATCCATACGGATAGTTATGTTGTTATTGGACAGTTTTGCACATACACACCGTTGAATCAATATTGATGGATCTATACTCGTACTAAAGGAATACCTATTGGTGATTTGACAGCAGGGGAGGCTAGTTTGCTTAGACAGCATTCAATGTGCGCGTACAACTCTGTTGTTATTGGAAAGTTTTGTGTACCGGTATAGGCGTAAGTGAATAAAAACTTGATGACTTTGTACGCACAAAGGAATATCTACTAGTGGCTTGGCAGCAGAGGCTAGTTTGCTTCAACAGCGTGCAGTCCACGCGTATAATCATATCATAATTGTGCAATCCGCGCGACGACCATTTGTTATTATAAGGCTTTGTATAAATCTAGGGACTGCATACTTGGTACATCTTGTTGCGGGCCAAGCACCGGGCAGGGGCTTTCTGCTTTGACGGCCGACGGGACCCATTCCTCGTCTGTTCCCTCATTGGCCTTGCAGTTGCTACGGACAACAACAACGATGTGGCGAGACGGCTCAAAATACCTCGGCAGGGGTGTCACAATTTCGCTTGGCACTGCTCCGCACGCGGAAAGAAACCGAATTTTTCGGCTACATCTCAGGGTATGCTCAGCTGGACTAGGCCCTTACTGGTGGAACTGAATTCTGATCGAGGTGTCGTTGCTGTCGCCTGCAGTCTTGGCCATTTTGTCTTAGCTGCAGCGATGGTGGGGAACGGCGTCGGCGGGGACCGAAGATGGGGATTTGGCCCACAGGGAGGGTAGCAAGGTTTACGTTAGACGAGAAGCTAATCTTTTAATTTTCCGGACTCCCGGGGAGGGGGTGTATGTATTCTCAACGGTACGACAGCTCTGTGTCACCAGGAATTACCATTTCCGTGGCAGGAATGAGGTGGTTCTGAAGCAGCATCGAGCTGCCCATTACCTCGGGACCCGCTGGATTAAAATCTTACATCATTTTGTCGCTCCTGGAAAAGGCGCCACGCCTGATGCATACGCAACTACGGCACCAGGTCCCTTGTTTGCGGCAGTTGGCTGAGTGCCGTCTGATATGCAAATGCGAGCGGCGGCGCTTATACCGACCGCGATGAATGCTTCTCCGAGAGCAAGTATAAATATGGCCGATCCGCCCGGAGCATAGCAAGAACACGAATACATCCTGATCTACACTTGCCCTTGTTCATCATCCAGCCCACCAGCTACTCGCAATGTGGAAGCTGACATTTCTTGCAGGCCTCGGCCTCCTGCTGCAGACCAGCCAGGCGGGTGCCGGATGCCAGGGCGACTGCGAATGGCTCGTGCAGAGGTGCTGCGGCCACGACAACGGCGCTTGCGGAACTCTGAGCTCGTGCGGTGCCAATTACATCAGGAACGCCTGCAGCGACGCGGGAGGTGCCTGTCGCACTGTAAGTTAGGACTTGTTTGCTGGGGGGAGTTGGCCCTCCTTTTTCTGTAATCTTGTCTGCTAACCTACTTAGTACTGCGGTATTCCGCAGGTCAACGACTGCATCGATACGCGTGTGATTGGAGGCTAGCTGGAAAATATTGGCTCGGCTTGGAGATGGAAGATGCGAATCATGAAGACGGTGGATGTTGCTGCGGTGCGGCCACTGTCAAGGCATCATGTGATGGAACATTTTGATGATGGAACATTTTGATGATAGACCGTTTAATGAATGGAACATTTTGATCAATGACTCAGCTTGGTACCTCGAAACAGCTTCATGAAAGTTTGTATCATCTCTCTCCCTTCTTTGTGGACAGTCAATTCATCGAAGTGGCAGTTGAAGTAAACAACCTGCCCATGGCCGGTAATGTTAAACACTGGTATCATGCCTGCACTGATTGCTAGAATTTGCCTTCCTTGATGCGATCACTTGCCTTGTGGTCTGACGGCACAGACGTCTGTCACAGTACTCGATTGTACTTGTGCCTTGTGCTGCGACGGCTTGAGTTGCAAGGCGAACTGGTTGATGCAAACTGGTGCGGCAATCGCAGAGAAGAAAATCGCGGCAAAACAAGGTGGGAAGCAGACGGTGCCGCAAGTCAGCTGCCGACTCAAGATTTGATACTAAATATTCCATGTCCATCGCCTGTAAACCAGCGTATTTTGTTGCATTCGTTTACTCTGTAAGCACCTGGCATCTCCCTCGCTGATTGGATAACGCTGTTGCACTCGTGGTGGATGAGTGGCGTTTTTAGGGGTTAGACTATAGTGAAATTCCCCCCAGGCTCAGCACATTCAGATGGTTAATCTAGGCTGCAGATTGGTGGTGGGGTGAGCGCCCCGTGCCCCAGCCCGGCTGTCGAGAACAGGCACTCACAGTCTGCCGACACTTGGATCGTGAGCGGAACCCGCCGTTATGACCCAGCTCAAGTGCGCTATTCACTTTAGCCGAAAAAGGCATATATTGTACCAGAAAGCACCAGAGGCACCAGAGAACCGCTTTTACACCATTTTCGGGTTCGTTGCCCTGGCGGCGAGCTTCAGTTCAAGGTTCAGCGACCAAGGGTTAGGCCGCAGATCCTTGATCACGGCGCTGCGAAGGTGGTTGCGGCCTGCGGCGTGGAGCTACGGCTATGGCGTCCGCAACATGAGGCAAAGCAAGCCGAGAAGAATTGTCTGCCAATGGTGTCCCAATTGGCCGACCCGCTCGGGCAGAGTCCCCGCCAGCCTTGTAGATGCAAAAAAGACAGATTATACCATGATTTACATGTCGTGTCCACCCCCGGTGTCCTGACTTGCACCTGTTCTGCAACAATCATTTTCCTTGTGGAAGATTCAGGTCGATACGTCCTGCGCAGACATCCCAAACGCGCTGAGCTCCATTAGCAATTGAGCCAAAGCTGTTCAGTGTCTGTGTCTGCGGAGCTTAATAGGAAGTCATGTCCGAAAATTCTTTCAAACGGGATTGTATAGCTAGGCCAAAAGCTAGGCGGTAATTGAGGAGTCCGCCGATGCGACGGCGGTAGTTAAAGCCATTATTAAGGTAACTGACATTAATGGATGAAAATATGTTGCAGACGACTACCATAGCCGGTGTGCCTGCTCAGAGAGCTATGCACGTCAATGTCGCCAATGGCGAAGTCGGCCTTATAGCTGGGCAGCTCTTTGAGCTGAGTGTGGACCTCGTGGAGATACCGAAATACTTCAGATGTTTTAATAATCAAGTTTAAGGCATTATAATCTCCACTTTCAAATTAAATCATAGTAATAAAGCGGTTGGAGTGTAACCGATGAGTAACATCTCTACTACATGTCATCAGGTGCTAGTAGAGTATATGTCATGTCCGCAGCCTACATTCTCATTCCGCAACTCCGCAATTCCATCTATGTCCGTTCATCTATATAAATAGGCTCAAGCCCAGGCAGCAGAACGATGGAAATTCGGACTCATTTCTTTTTATTATTGCTAATATGGTTTCGGAATCCTTGGTACGACGTTCAAACTCTCTTATTCCCCGTAGCCTTCCCAGCTCCATCACTGCGCTCTTGTTGGCGGCACAAGTGGAGTCGGGCGAAGCACACTCTCCAAACTGACAGAACGGGTAAAACGTCCACGCATTTACTTCGTTGGCCGATCGCAGACTGCTGCGGTGGAGATTATTGTAGAATGCAATGCATTGAACCCGGAAGGGCAGTATATTTTTCTCCAAGAGGATGTCAGTCTCCTTGCAAGCGTCGACAGGTTGTGTGAGGCTTTTATGAATTTAGAAAGCTCCCTTGACTTATTGTTCTTGAGTGCTGGCGTTCTGAAAATGGATCACAGCGGTACGTGACAGCTGGAGGCAGCTAAAGCAGCGCAACTAAATCGCGACAATAGTTACAACGGAAAACATCCACCTGCTAGCTGCTGTCAACTATTACTGCCGCATGCAAGCCATGATCTTACTTCTTCTACTGGTCGAGAATTCCCCCCTGAGACATGTTGTGACGGTTGCTGGTGGTGGCCACGAAGGACCTGTGGATTTTAACGATCTACAGGCTCTGCGTCTGACCGTTTCGCAGCTGCGCGGCCACTTAGCCACAATGATCAGGCTCGGCTTGGAAGCGATAGCGCCCAGGTATCCAACCGTCAGTTTTATTCACAGCTATCCTGGCTCTGTTGTAACTGGGCTCTATCGCGATTTGCCTCAGCCCCCTTTTGACCCTGCCGGGGCCGTCCCGATTGACGAATGTCGAGAAAGGCATTTGTGTATTGCGACGAGCGCAAGATTCACTGCACAGGGCGCAACTAATGTCGGAGTGAGCCTCGAAGACGCCAACATGGCGGTACAATCGAATGGATCATACGATTGTGGCGTCTATACACTAGGACAGGGCTGTGAGTGCGCATCCGAGGATACCCTAGATTTTCTTGCAGAGCTACGACAGAAGAGTTCAGTCCAAAATATATGGCAGCACACAAGAGAAATGATAGAAAAGGCAAGAGACGTGCCCAATTAGTATAGTATTAAGAGAATCATGACCCTATCTATAGGCCCTTATTCATACCTGAAGCAACACTTACATAACTGCGGAGCGATACAGCATTTCGTTTTGTGGTACTCGCTCTGTCCACAGCCGGCTGAAACTGCGGGCTTCGGCCGGCCCCGATCAGTTCTGAGAACAAGGAGGCAATTACAGGGTGCAAATAGTGGAGAAAAAAACTACAAATACTATCTTACAGATGCGGCTGAGGGCAAGGCTAGAGAAAGCATTATAGAAACTCTGTTTGTGTAGAGAGCCAGTTGCGCGCCGCGCCGTGGACATCCTCACCAGGATCAGCTCTAGGCATATCTGTCGAGGATTGTGCGACAAGGACCCTGGCTCCACACGAAGCTTATGAGCCAGCTGTGCTCACTTTCTGGTAATGCTACCCTCGGCGGCATGCCACCAGACGTGCTGTTTTCAACGCCATGAGCTGTCCTAACCGGTTAGGCCATAGCACTCGTCCGTCGTCGCGGGGGCCGTTTCATCCATTGAAGATTGGTCTACCGGTTCACGCAGAAGAATACCCGGATCTATGAGCCTGGAGTGCTAGATTCGATGCAGATATACTCGCACCGGCAAACGATAATGTGACGGGCCGAGTAGACAGCTTTGCCAGGTCGGCAATGCAAAGGATTTCCCACCCGATCCACCCTATGTGCTCTCATCCACTGAGAGCATCCATTAATGTTGGCGTCAATAATGATATTTCCGCATTTTCCGCGAATTGATCTATCTCTGCGCAGGCCTGCTGCCTGCAGCACACGGAGGCCGTGAGGCGTTACGCCTGAGAGCGCCCGACCCGATGCCATTAAACCGATACCCGGTTGTCTTGGTTTACTTAGGGTTGCGGGGCTCACGGCAAGGCGCTTTCAGGCGCGACAGTGATCACAGTGTGGATCGCTATCAACTTGTGGTAGTATGAAAGCCGCAGTGAGCAGATTGGGTGGAGCTGGTTGATCATTGTTTTTGGTACAGTGGCAGTTTGCAGGCAACCCGGCGCAAAGCCAAACTGCTGGCCATTTCCGTCCACAACTTCATAGCAATCGCGCAGGGCAACTGCTTAGTATATACGTGTGGCAGGCCGTGCGGCAGGCCTGCGTCATATTTTTTCCTCATCTATCTTGCTAATAGCTGTCAAAGTAAAGCACTTAGCAGAGTGAGAACCGCAATCAGTGTACCACCAAGTCCACACGCATAGCTTCCAGCTGTGAGCGCATTTTCAATACTGCCAGTTCGAGCAGCCACGATTGCAATAACGCATGCACTGCTGAGCATCGCCAAGCCGATGAGTATGAGAATGTATCGTACGTGCCAACCCTCGATCAGTAGAAATGCCGAAATTGATCTTCCGTATGGCGACGCAGCGTTGTTATATGTGTCGTATTGTAACTCTCTGAGGTCAAGATTACTAACTGACGGAACAAAGAGGGTGGTGTGAAAATTTTGGAACTCACTTGTAAGAGTATATGAAACCGGCAGTACGTAAAAAAGGCAAGCCCCTAGCATCAACACCACGATGCCACCAGTACTTTAGAGTGGATGGAAGCCACTCGTATTCGGTATGCCTTTGCCTAAGCTTTCGACATCGTTGAATTTTGCAATAAGGCTCATCCGACTCCCAATCATAGCCCTCATTCGGACAACGGTAGCACTCTTCAGCATTGCCATTCACGTCTATGCCACAACATCCACGCTCAACACCTTGCAGTTCGCTGTTGATGGCCTTATCCAGGGCTTGCATATCGCCGGTGTAGTCGAGGGATACAATACAGACGCTAATTATGGGCTGATCATGACCGCTTGGCTCGATATTCATAAATCGCATCTGCTTAAGCATCAATACATTACGCAAGAATTTTGAGACGCCGTTATCAACATTACCTGAACTTGTTGAACCGAGATTGGGGAGCGTAAGGAAAATCGCTTCCACCATCGCCCGGATGCCTTATGTAGAATATCGAGCCCGAGCGTTGTTTCGTTTTCATCAACAGGTATATCAGTAGCGTAATATTGTTCACCTCGACGAACGCAGAGAAAAATACATTCACTGCGGCCAGCTTGATTCTTGGCATGGCAGTGATCAGCAATGATGGATCTTCGCCCGAGCGGCTCTGTGTTGCTGGGAACCATCTCTAGTTCGGCTCCATCCATGGTGACATATCCTGTACAAATGAACAAGGCAACGAGAGTAAGAAGGGGCAAGTTGTGGTCGTCGAGGAAAAGAAAAAAGAGTTAGTTGTGCGACAATAGGCCGTAGTATCTCGTCTCTAATATCCATCAGGCCATGGTCCATACTGTACAAGCGGGAAGAGAAAATACGTAGGCAGCGGAGACGAGGCTGCGAATGCATATAAGTTTCCCAAGTGTACAGTGGTGGGCACTTCTTTGTCTGCCTTAAGTCTGCCTTCAAGTCTGCCTTCAAGTTCGCCTTGTTCGCCTTCAAGTCTGCCCAATAGCGCGCTGCGCCTAGATTGCCGAGGCCGTCATGCCCGTGATACAAGCTTTCGGAACGAGAGTTCTCGACTTCACCCAAGTTCTGGCCGACCGTGGAGCTCGCGGCGCCCCCGGCTGGTGGGCAATGAAGAGTAGCCTTGGGCACACAGGCCACTCGGCTCCAGTGCATCTTGACCTGAGCCCGTAGCGGATGCTGTGCCATAGGACGCCCCAGAAAGGATAGCCTGTGTGCTGAAATACCTGTGTGGCGCTAGCTTGCCATGGGAAAATTGTTGTTTAATGGGCTTGATAAATAAAACTTTCGTACGCCGGCATGGGAAGCTCGAGCCTTATAGAGCCACAACGTATGTATCGATAATCCGATTTCGAAAATGACTGGCAGCTACGTTAGAAACCATTATAAACCCCTTATACCGTTTCATTTTATGTTTAAAACTTCTTGTGAATTGCGTTGTGGACAGTGAACTAAATTGTGGCGATGGCCACGCTAAGATCTGCCCGTGATAAAACCGACCCTGCACTAAAATGGATTGTAGATCTCTTACAATATAAACGAAATTTGAAAAGATTTTGAACGCATGAGAGCTACCTGAGAGTGGGCTAATTATTCCCATAAACAAATTCCGAGCTAGCTAGAACAGGTTCGATGTTTCCTAATCACCACGCACTTAACGATACCCTGTCTCCATGGCTGTGGGTCTAGCATGCCATATTAGCTATTCAGCTAATTGTGGACAGTGAAGCGATCCTTGCTCACAGTAATTTTAGTTTATTGGGTGAACCATTTCTTGCTGGCCACCACCGCTGAGATCTGTTATTTGCCTGTTCACGACCAGCTAGACCTTATGTCCAACGTCTTTGTATTCGTCATCATATACCACCAGTGCCGCCACACCTCCGCTCTCCACAACCGCCGTATCCACAATCAAAGTTGCAAGAAGCTGAGCTGTTTCCGTCGCGCTGTAGTTGTCGCTGACCCTGTGGTGGCAGCCCGGCGCTTCGAACCAGCTTTCGCCCTGCTGGAAGACCTGGGTTGGCCCGTCATTCATCTTATTCAGCACCGCGCCCCGAATCACAAAAGCACACACGGAAGCCCCAGCATGCCGGTGAGGCGGCGTGGAACCGTGGGGAGGGTAAGTGACCAGGAGGCCAACGCTGGACTTCCCAGGGCAGTTTGGAAGCTCGTTCTGGTACACAAGCTCAACAAGTGGGAGTGGCCGGCTGCAATATGGTATCAGTCATAATGCAATTTTTTAATCATGTTGGTAAAGCATGCCATACCTTCGGTCATACTTGGGAGGATCTTGGACAATTTTGCGTTCGCTCATGGTGGCAGCTGTAAACGAAGAGTCAGAATTTCTTGCGGTTGTTGAACGGGACTACAAAACTGCTTTTGACTGGGGGTTGGTGGTCTTAAATATGCATTCTATTATAAGACCAGGCTACAGATGGGCACCACCTCATATTCTCCGACCACGGCAAAAGAAGCCGGCAAAGCCAAACTCAGCGACGAGGGTACTACGCTACGGCGAATAGCACCGTATACTAATCTGCAGAAACAGCATTTGTCACGGACTGCTTTTGTTCATAACACCAACTAAGAAGTATACCGAATCCTATTATTCAGATTTAGATACATGTGCGTCTATGATGTGCTTTTCATCTTGGCATGTGTAAACCAGCGCTAACATAGCTGGTGCTCTACAGTTGCTGGTGAAAAATACAGCGCCACAGGAACGGTGGTCAAAGAAAACGCCTTCTCAGGGCAAGTTCCATTCATTTACCTAATAGCATATACATCCGATGTATATAATTGCTCTTGCTCTTCTTACTTCTTACTCTTATTAGCCAATTCACATTTTTCCTACTAAGTTTTTTTTATAAATTTGCTAACTAACTGTCTAACCCGACCCTAAACTGCTTCCTAATCTAACTCGTCCTCTTCCTACAGCAAATAATATGGTAATGTTAGCAAAATGCCACAGGCCCGGATGCAGGTCCTTCTTAAGCCCGAGTTGGGTGTATCTTGTTCCACTTAGCATCTCCAATGCCATCGCACCATTGATAAATGCCCAACCTATATAGGTCTGTTCGGTGTGCTCGTGCGGGGATGATTGGGCTGCATTGCTCTGAAAGCTCGGGATCTGTATTCTGAGGAGATGCAGCCGGGTATTTATGTATCAGGCACACAGATTCCAATGCAACTTTCGTAAAAGACACCATCTCGGAAGAAACCGCAGTCTTTTCTCTCTGTCGGTGCCGTGCATTTATATTTTGGAGGGCACGACCTTGTGTTGCTACCAGTACCACAACGCATGGTCATAGGATCTTGATCCGGTACACGGATGATTTGTCCGGTAGAAAGGACGTACTGCTGCGTTTGTATGGTATCGGTGAACAAAAGGCCGAGTAGTAGCCTGCAGGATGGTAGGAGCCGCATTTCGAGTGTGGTGCAGCCGTGATCTTTAACACTGTGTAATGCAAGATGAAGCCGGTAGATGAAGGTAGTGAGAGGGCAATGAATAAGAAGTCTTTCCGTGATAAACGTGGCAGAAACAGCTGTCTACTTACAGCCCACAACTGAATGGAAAGGGCGGATAGAGTTGCAGAATACCCTCCTTTTCCGTTGACAGCTGTCACCGTCTCCACCCACAGGGTCAGGATTCGCACAGTATCATATATCGCTTTTACTTGTCTCCATAAATTTATCAGCTGTTATTAGCTATGCATAAGTCAGAGTTACTCCTGAATCTGTTATGAGCCACTCGCCTAAATGTTAGTATGGAAGAAGAGGATATTGAGCCTACTATAGAGACCGCATAAGAGCACGTTATACTTGCGGTTTATGCATCTTGAATTAAAAAACTATCCTATTTTAATATACTCACGTACGCCTTGCCCTATTAAGTCACATGTAGCTGGGAGTGGTGCTATTCTTTGGTATTATTGATTCGTTCCGGATCTCGCAACCTGCTTTTCCTAGGCTCACGGACGAGAAATCAGCCCATACTCTTTTCTGAGCCAGGTATAAAGGGGGGATTAAAGTTTACATTCCGTTTTAAAGTCTATTTTGCACAGTTATATCCACACAACACTAAGTGTGGGTTTGCTCAAATTACTGTGTAACGCATTAATCAGCCCGATATTACGTAGTTCAATTCAAAATCATACCATTGCAAATACGTAGTTTTCTTGGCAAGAGCACTTCTAGACTAACCAGAAGCCGAATGCTGCGTACGCTTTTCTCTCCACTCATTACTACTCTCGAGGAAAAGCTAAAGCATATATACTGCCAGAGTAACGAATTAATATAATAATTTAATATTGGCTGACATGATACCTACTACAATGTTACTTGCTTTTACCAAATCTCGGCAAAAAGTTTTCAGAATGATCAACACTATTATCTTACTCGCATTGCCTTGGGCATGTGGTGCCGATGCTATCCGCAGCTCCGGGAACAGTCTACTGTATAACGGCCAGTTAGCCACAGGACCCCAGTTCAACTATACAAACGGTTCGCCAACCGAGAAGAGTTGGGTTGGGGTGTTTCCCAAGGGAAATGGCCCTGGAGAACCAGGCGACTCTTCCTATCTGGGTTGGGGTTGGGCTGCGGGTGCCAGCGGCCGTGTTACGATCAGTATCGACCAGTGTACCAAAACTCGCCAGTTGGACGCCTATTACTTCCGATGGGGTATTAGAGAACCGCCAATTTCCGGCCCGCTCCGTTTCCAGTACACAAAAAACACCGACTACAAAAGATGCGCTAGTGGTAAATGCATTCCAGCTGGAGACGATTGCGAGTGCAGCCCTGGCCAGCAGGACTGTTTCGGCAAGTGTCTTGACGAGAGCAGCCTATGCAACGGAAAGTGCGCGACTGGCAGGGTTTACTGTAATGGCTATTGTGTTCTAAATACAAGAAGCTGCGACTCCGGCACACGCATCACTCACGGGGCATCGACATTGTTTACCTCCACCAGGTCTATTACCAGCCCAACATCCGTCACTACTACTACGACAACCCCAATCGTCATCACTAATTCGATAACTTCTACAAGTGTTATTACTATGGCGGGC
>PHFE01000022.1:522-74696 GCA_002796755.1 Paracorniculantispora psalliotae | reverse complement strand
CAAAAAAAAAAAAAAAAAAAAAAGAGGAGCGAAGGGAACAATAAGAAGGAGAAGCAACGTCCGTAAAGCTTTGGCTGCCCTGCAACAAACAAACAGGCCAGTCTCACAGGCTAATACCAGCGCACAAGGGGGTGGGGCGGATCGTTGGCTGTTTGGCAGTGTGGCAGTCAAGAGGCTGTGGTAAGTTGGAGCAATGAGATTTGACCCGGAAAAAAAAGAACCCCTTGCTTCGGATGACGGTAAGGCCCGTTACCAACAAGAAGTTATTTCCAAAAGGGATCGAGTTATGGGGCTGTGAGAATGACTCATTCTGTGTTCATCCAGCGATCAGCGGGTCGGTGGATCGCGTCTCTGTAATCTGTAGATCTGTACATTTGTACATCTGTACGCAGCACCTTGCTTGGAATTGGCAACAGCTCAAGCGCAGCGGCCTTCTTGGATCTTCACTGCTGGGGATGAATTCCACGAAGGGTTGAAAAATAAAAAAAAATAAAAGTAGAAATTGAAAATAACTTCAAGTCAACAGCCGCAAACAGCCAGAGGACCAAGCCCCAAAACAACCCCTTCCCCTTGAGCCGCGTTGTCTTGGCCAGGGCGCTCAAAAATACCAGGGGCTCTCCACCATAATCAAGCATAGGTACGAAGCAAGGGCCATTCTCTTTATTCTGCGCAAAGAAATTCCACCAATGGAGCTACAGAGCGGATACCGGCTTTCGCGCGGTTGGCTCGTGCCCCAATATTCCCGGAGCATCACACATCGCAGATCTTCGTGGCGTCCAGTGGCTTACTACGGCGACTGCCGAGACGCCCACGTCGAGCCATCCAAATACAGAAGGGTGATGACGGAAAACGCAGTTGTCATACTTGGGTTGTTATTCGGCGCATTTGAATACAAAATTCATTCCAACACCTCGACTGGCTAGGTAAACGTAGCTAGAGTGCAAAGTCTTAGCCTGCTCTCCTGCCCTGTGCCTCGACACTGTAAGCAATCCATACCTGCCCTTCAGCGTACCAACGAATATCTAAAACGGCCATGGACAGTAGATGATTCATCCAATCTAAAACAGCTAATCGCAGTAAATAACTCATCTAAATAATCCAGTAAATAATTCATCTAAATAATCCCATGTGAAACTTTTATCCCATTGATATACCAGTCTCTTCTAATTGCTACGGCAGAAACCGTACTTCTACTTGTCCACTCGCCCAGTGACTTTCACCATGATTTCACCACGAACATTGGCCGTGTTCTTGGCCTTCTTGGGGTAGCCCACGATGCGTACATGGTGGATCTGTACATCCTCCATCCCAGTTTCGTACAAGTCCATCTCAAATGTCTTGACAAGGCGGGCAATGGTCAGGTACAGTTCCGTAAAGGCCATTCTATGAGAGTTGGTTAAAAAAGAGGCACAGCATGAAAATTGCGAAATGTATCAAGTCACTTACTGGATTCCAATGCATTGCCTGCTTCCCTTGGTAAAATTAACGAGATACTTGTTGAGCGCAAAATTGTCCTTGGCGGCCCGCGTCCATCGATCCGGATCAAAGGAATGGGGGCTGGGAAAGACATTCGGGTCGGTGTGGACAAAGTACGTCGACTGGCTGACAGGAGTCTGTTCAGGTCAGCAGATGTTATTTTTCGATACCAGCGAGGTAGTCAATGGAAGAATCGCTGCCGTGCCAAACACTTACACCAGGGGGGATAATGTGGTCCTTGTACTGAAGAGCCTCGTGAGTGGCCACTCTAGGTAGCCTGCTCACGGGACCAAAAGATAGACGCAGACTTTCATGAACTACACCAGTCTACGAGCAGGTCAGTTCTCCGTCGTACAAATCCAGCGCAGCAAACTTACCAGGTACGGTAGGGGCTCAAGCTCCGCCATGGAATAGTCGTTGTCGGACCGAAAAGGGAGTGATGCCAGCTCGTCGCGTAACTTCTGCAGATGAGTCTTGTCGTTGAGCAGATGAAACATGCCGACACTCAAAGCCCGCGATGAGGTTTCTGTGCCCGCAAAGATGATGACGGTGCCTTCGTCCAGCAATCGATCAATCTGGCGCTCCGGTGCTGGGATGTCGGGGTCGCCAATGGCCGCCACAATGACCGACTTGTTCTCCTTTTCGCCATCTTCTGCGAGGGATTTCGTAATTTTCTGCTTAATTTCCTCCTGCAGAACCAGGAGATCCGCGACCGGAGGCAGAATCATGCGAATGACTGGAATCGGCATCTTCTTGAGGGTGGAGACCAAGCCAGGGATGAAGCGAGCAAGATGGAAAATAAGAGACACGCCAAGAAAGGCTTCAGTGACGGCCATTTTGAAGTCGGGAATATCTAGATAGTCAAAGTTCTCGCCGTAGAAGCGCTCGGTGATTATGTCCGCCGTCAAAGCCGAAAAGGCCGAGTCCAGCGTGACAACCTCTTTTTGCTGGCGAGATGTGTCCAGGCGATCACAGAGTTTGCCGATACGCTCGTGCATCATGGGCTCCATGCTGTTAATAGAACGCTTGGAGAAGTATGGATTCAGATAGCCGCGGCGAGCACGGTGGTGGTGGTGGTCCACGGTGGCAGCGACAGATGTTGGCACTGCAAAGGCGCCGACCGTTGCGGAATCCTTGTTGACCTTGCGCGCGCCAGCAGTATAGATGGTGCTATAGTACTCCGAGTCGCGGACATGGACCTCTCGTGGATTGATTCGAATAATTGGCCCTAGAGCACGGTTAGCAAAAGCAGTCTGAGCCATCGGATGCTGAGATGTTGCACGTGCCATAAATTTTGTGCATGCGCTCGATTTCCCACAGATAGGTGCCGTCGCAGACAACATCAAACCAAAACTCGTAGAGGCTAGTCATAGCAGCGAACTTGGAACCCGGAATGTTGGCCAGTGGATGCAAGGTGACATTGTAAATGCAGGTGCAGACAAACGTCAGTGTGACCAACCCAGCGGAAAGGACGAGGTACGAGATAAGGTGGCCTCGATCCACGCTAATGTCTTGCAACATGGCGAAAGAATTCGAGTGGAACGCAAAAGGAAGAAGATGAAAAAGAACAATGGAATGAATCTCATGTAGAGCTGTTGGGCAGTAATGGGTTGCCTATGGAATAAGAGCGACAGAACTCAACGCAGGTATATATGTGTATTGCCAGCTATGATAGCATCCACACCGACAGCGAGTAAACATACACCGAGATTTGAACCATATCTGACACATCCCGCCTCTGTCTACCAGTTACGACATTCAAGATGCTAATCAATCCCATAAAGCTTACGCCAGGCCGAGATGATGGGCTGAAGAGCGGCATCAGCGAGGTCCCACGAGCCAACTACCCCCTGAAGCCGGGAGACGAAGGAGCGAATTTCTCCATCACTTAGAATAGAGAACGTTAACTCCTTACAAAGAACTGTAGATCTTTTTCTTTATTCTTTCGGCATTTCCGTTGTGTTGTCTACTTCTTTACATGCCGCGAGTAAGTACTGCCGATCGCAACCGTCCAAAGTCGCTAACCCTGGCAGCCTAGTAACGTTCAACGTTCTACAACCATTCTCCACAAATCAAAACGCAAACTACTCGCCAAGACGTTGTCTGGTCTTAAATCTCACGCCAGACATCATTGCGCTCTCAAACTGGGATTCTACCATCTACAAACAGTACCAATCTGCATGGAGCGGCATAAGCCCCACTAGTAGCGGTCGTCGGCGCCCATCTTCGGCGCAGCCCCGTTGGACGGTTGCGCGTCACGCCGCTAAGGCGAAGCCCAGTGCGGAATAGTAGCCATGTCAGCGTCTCACTAGCACGCACGGATCCAGAAGAGATTTCTCCGGCAGATGGCCCCAGCCTAAAATCCATCTGTTCGGTTCGCGGCGCGGAAGTAGCGCAAGTGGCGCACTTGCCTCAGCCCTGGGTCGGTTCTCGCAACAACCATAGCCTAGTAAGCTGTACAAGGGTTACCGGTGGCGTTTACCAACAGATGCTTGATGGTGATTGTTGCGCAACGTAGCCGGGTATTCTCCAACCCATTTTCTTTCGTGTCGCATGCGAAATTAAAACCAGACAGCCCACGGCGATGTTTCAGAACCCAGCCTGTAGAAAAATCTTTACGGCGAGCGAGGTTCGCTCGCTATAGCTGGCAGTAGCAACCGTCAAAACGTGTCGTGGCCAACATTAAACACGTACGATTCCAAACTTTCAAATGGGCGGATTTCAACTGGTTCCCCGTCTCCCTCTTCACCTGATGTCTCAAACAGGCAATTTAGTCTTGCGCCCGACACGTTGGAATCGTATAGGTCCACTCCTGTAGAAGCCGGCGGAGGCGAGAAGATCGTCGCGGCCCCACGACCGGTCAAATTCCTTCAATCAGCAGTCGTTCCGTACGCAAGCAACGCCCTCCAGGGAAAATGTGGCTTAGAAATTTCTTTGGACGATCTCAACGACCGTCTCATATTTTCTGCTTATTGCCATTATTATTCATAATCATATACCGAAAACAGTGTGATGTGCAAGTGATGCTGCGGAAGGAGTCGGGCTGCCGTGTCTGGATGCCGAGAGTCGTCCCAGGCTTACACATGACTGTCATCAGCACCAATTATGCCACAAGGTTTCTTCTACTAAGGGATTAGGTTGAGGATTAGCTAGCTGACGTCCCATGTCAGTCCGTTTGTCCCTATCCTTTAGTTGGCCGACCTCCGGCAGGCAGGGAACGCTTGGAGTAGTATAAATGGATGGTCTTCTGACCCCGAGGCTTCATCAAGATTACTTCCACCCAAGCCTTCCTTTCTTGTTATTCTGCTTCGTTTATTAGTCAAAGAACTACTTCAACAATTCTCTGATACTCAATTCATCATATACCATGTCAGACGAAAGTTTCCCGCTGGACTACTATCTGGGTACCCTTGTGAGGATCTTGGATACTGTTCATTACGATGACAATAACTACACACACGAGGAGCGGGTTGCCAATTTGAAATATGCCTACTCCAAGGCTGCTAAGCATTTTGCTCAGCCTCATGTTCAGGAGACGCTCAATGTGTCCCCCAAGCGGCTGGCTGCTGCGCTACAGACCATTGTAGGCATGGTTGTATATGCCTGGGTCAATGTATCCAAGGAGTTGATGGCAGACCTGAGTATCCACTACACATACACCTTGCTTCTGGACGACAGTAAGGACAGACCTGCCCACACCATGCAGTCTTGGTATCAGGACCTGCTCCAGGGTAAAGAGCAGCAACATGGGTGGTGGCGGTTGGTAAACGACCACTTCCCGAAGCTGCTCAACCACTACGGACCATACTGTCAGATGAACCTCGTTCGATCTACCGTGGATTGTAAGTAAATTGTTCTCAAACCCACGCACAGGGCTTTGGCTGTCCATAATGCACGCTGACCAGTGCGACTGCAGTTTTCCAGGGTTGCTGGATCGAACAAAGCAACTTCAAAGGATTTTATGGCTCACACGACTACCCCGGCTTCCTCCGCCGCATGAACGGACTTGGACACTGTGTCGGCTCGTCGTTGTGGCCGACTGCTGAGTTTAACGAGGATAAGCTCTTTCTTGAGGTAACGACCGCTATTGCGCAGATGGAGAATTGGATGGTATGGGTCAATGATCTCTTCTCCTTTTATAAGGAGTACGATGCCGAGCGTGATCAGACCAGCCTCGTGCAAAACTACTGCGAGACAGAGGGCATCAGCATCAACGACGCCCTAGAAAAGCTTTGCAGTGACACGGTACACAGCTCAGAGCAGCTCGTCGCCGTGTTCGAAGACAAGGATGAGAAGATGGTTAATTCTCTGCGCATGTTCGTACAGGGCTACATCACCTGGCATCTCTGCGACAAGCGATACAGGCTCAGCGAGGTGTATGAGAAAGCTGGTGACACTGTGAATGGGCTTCGGTTTAAAGAGTATTGCAAAGCCGCGCGGAACGTCGGCATCGTTAACCCAAATGAATATGCCATTCCTTCGGTGACAACTCTCGCTGAGCAGGCGCGTGCGCAGCAGCCTGCACAGCAGGAGAAACAGTCTGAGCTGACGGCGTCTTGGGGTAGTTGGAGTCTAGGCTTGATAAGTCAACTGACTTCGCGTCTGCATGTATTTTAGAGCTCCGACTATATACGATATGTTAGTTTACTTTATTGCTGTTTCAAATAAGAATATTTAGCCACGAACAGTTAATGCAGCGTCCGCCTAACGTGGTTGATAAGCGGGCGGCCCGGACAAGCGGGTAGCCTACTACTAATTTCTTATACTTGATATTATAATTTAATTCTTTATTTAAATAAGTTTATGATTCTTTCTACTAGTATACAACTAATAGTAACTATTTAAATAACTTAGTACTATATAGAAGTAAATATTAATATAATATATTATCCTACTACTACTACGCTAATCCCTTCAGCCGCTTTGATCTATCTATTGAACGAGGAGGAGCCTTGGGCCAACTACTAAGCTAGTAGCTAGGAGGTGTTGATATTGGGCCAGCATGGCAAGTTTTCGGGCTTCTCCGCTAGGGTCTTCATCATCTGCATATCTTCATCCTCAAACCCGTCGTTTAGCAAACCCAGTTCAACGGCCAATGACGCGTGTCGCACGGCTGTCCAACGGTCTCCCTCCCTACACGACGCCAACGCTGCATTGGTTTGATCTGGGTGCGTTCTGCGACGGATAGCTATCTGTGCTGCTGAGAGGCGCTGTCGATAAGCCAGCCTGCAGCCGGAAGTTGTCCGCACTGTGGTTGATCATTCCCCCTGAATAATTCGAAGCTGAGGAGGCTTCAGCCTGCCTGGCGTCGCGGACGCCGTGGGATTTGTTTTCCATCCTTAATAGCTTGTGGATATTCTGGGGACTGTCTGCCGTGGTGGACCAAAGAGAAAAATGCCGCATACCAAATGAGCTTGGTAGGCAGGTACAAAGAGAGCCGCTAGCTAGTAAAGAAGCTATACTAGTCAAATATAGAGCCGTCGCGAAATCGATATCCGCTATTTAATATTTTCTTCGCGTTTTGTGCGACTGGGTAATTGGTAGTGGTGGCTTGTACCCAGTCACGGCTGTTACCATTGCATCTGGTTCCACTGGTTCTGTGTAAAAATTATACATGCTGCTAGCCCTGGCTTTTTGCTTTAACCTTGCACTCGTACGACACTGATCTCCATCCATATCCTGTATTTCCCAGCCGAGGACGGCAATGGCGCCCTTAATCGATACTCAGCACGGACAGCAAGCATCTAACGCCGCAGCTATCTCCACACAAGGCAGCTCCTCTAGCGGCTTAACCACGACATTTCCCGTTGTCTGTATCGTCATTGCTTTTATTTTCATTCTTGGAATACACAAGCGTTTACAGGTCTGCTCCATAGCCAGGCGCGTCCAACACTTGCTCGCCCTTCGGGCTACCTCTACGCCCGCAGCGCCGCCGCCGGGCCCGCTTCACTACCGGGACGTCGACACCATGCGGGCGATTGAATATGTGTATAGCAGCCCGTCACCCTCACTCAAGGGAAAAGACGCCAATGTTTCCTGCGAGCGCGACTTGGCCTGTGCCATTTGCACCGAAGACTTTGTCTCGGGGACTGTGGTGCGCGAGCTGCACTGCGGCCACCTGTTTCACAAAAAGTGCATTGACTTGTGGTTTCTTGACCAGTCCGCCACCTGCCCTCTATGGTATGCATATTCATTTCGAACAACTACTCGCTCAATCACAGTCGGACACACGCTAAACGATCAAGCAGCCGCGCAAGCCTAGTGGAGATGGCCAAGCCAGCCAAGCTTCGACCGATCGCGCGGCCCGAGGCAGTGATGCCAGTGCGGGCTCGTGCGGAGGACAGACCCCGACAAAGCCGCCAAAACGATGCGAATCTAGTTAAGTTCGCATTTCCCTTTGTGTCAAACGCAGCCTAATGTTCTGTAATGTAGCCTGTATGGCAGGCGCAGATGATCGCAATCACGAGAGTTGAGACGATTCAATCGCCTGGCCCAGGAACAGCGTGGGAGCGAACGACCGTCCCAGTAGCACTTCCAGCCCCGGCGTGTGTTCGTGGTAAAGGCTAACACGCAGGCAACTTTGCAACACAAGAAAGAAGAAATACTGCCTTTGGAAGCAAAGCCATCTTCTCGAGGTAGCAGCACAGAGTACAGCGTACGGATTGGTACAAGTCATGTGCTACAAGCAGTCTTTGTGCTGCATTGCATGAGATGAGCAAGAACAAAACGGATGCCGGCGAAGAATCCGGTGAAGAATGCCGCATGAGAGACGAGCTCAGATGGTTTGCCAGAGAGTCAAGTGGTCTGCTGGCAGCCCATCTACATGGCCACATGGGATAGCGTGTTGGTCAAGTCTTCGTTACTTAAGTGTTAGGATAGCTTTGGAGACGTAGAACGTACGGTCGCTTGGCAGGATGGCTAATGCGACCGGAGAAAATAATTAAAATATTTCTGCTTACATCATTTTATTATTGCTTTATGCGCGGCACCTAGCGCGCGTAATTATTCGTCTTGTGGTAGTTAATGCCGAGAGGCAGTACGTGGGCAATCCCCTGGCTGTTCCTCGGCTGCCCCAGCCACCTCTGGCCCACAGCCACAAGCTCCGAGCCACCTGGATTCTTAGTATATAGAGGCCACTATGCCGTACGATAGTAGTCGCTCAATCAATCAATTCTTTTCTCTCTACACAGTGCACCACATGCTTAGTGACCTCAACAGTTAAACCCTTAGCCTCCCCTTCCCGCCGGGGTAGGCTAGCTAGTATTCTCCTCTTTCTCTAGCGTGACGAATGTTGTATGCGGGGTTGATACGTGAAGTAAGGGTCCCGCTTAACTCGAAGCTCAAGGTGTGTGATGTCAGCGAAGCAGTCGCACGGGAAAGAAGTAACGGAAGCAACGGCCCGCGATTCGAAGATTGACGGTGCGTACAGAGTATAGTTTTAGTTGCAATGTGGAGTAGCGTTTAGATACGAAGCACAGTCGGTGAGTATGTGATCAGGCGGACGGCTGCGCAGGGCACATGAGCAGCGCAGATGATCTACGTACCCCGCCATCCGTGGCATGACTGCGCTCGACACTCGACACTCTCTTTGTCTTGAAAGAATAAAAAAAGAATCACGCGCAAAACTGTAGTCCTGGTAACCTAACTTGCAGCTGAATTCCTTCTTGTAGACATTCTCTCACACATTCTTTATCGTCGCGCCGGCGGGCACCGTACATCTCCTTGCTCCCACCACAGCTCGTAGACATGGCACTCGAAATCACCACGTTCAACTTGGTTATTGCCTCATTCGGTAGCTGGGCTACCGCCTTTGCTCTGTTTTCACATATTCTGAAAGACAGATACTATCTTTCAGAGGCGTGTACGTATATTGTTTGCTATAATGGACAGTAGACTGACTGCAACTAGTGCTGTCTTTTCTGGCTGGTGCCACGCTTATACTGGTTCTGCATTTGCTGGGTTTACAGGATTACGCACGGTTCACAGAAAATGCAAGCTCAGTGACTTTGGATTTCAGCCGACTCGTGCTCGGTGTCCAGTTGGTTCTAGCTGGTGTCCAGCTACCGGCAGGCCACTTCAAGACCGAGATCAAGAGCCTAGCCGTCTTGCTCGGGCCAGGCATGGCAAGCATGTGGATCTGTAGCAGTGTCACCATCTTATATTTCGTTCCCAACCTCGACCTCCTACATGCCATGGCCATCGCAGCCTGTGTCACACCTACGGACCCTGTCCTTTCGGACTGCATCGTTAAAGGTAGGTACGCGGATGAAGCGGTGCCGATACCGCTGCAGCAGATAATTGTTGCAGAGTCTGGGGCCAATGATGGCCTCGGCTACCTCTTTCTTTTTTTTTGCGCTCTACCTCATTCAATATTCTGGAGGAGGTGGTAGTGTCGAGACGGATAAAGGGCTTTGGAAGGCCGCTGCCCACTTTCTGGGTGACACATGCGGATTCGTCGTCCTTCTTAGTATTATCTATGGCTGGAGTGTGGGATCCTTGGCGAGACGACTTCTACGGTGGTCCAAGAAGAATAACCTTATAGAACGCGAGAGCTTTCTTGTTTTTGCCATTCTCATGGCACTGCTTATTTCTGGGACCTGTGGTATGGTTGGTAGCGACGACGTCTTGGCTTGCTTTGTCGCCGGAAATGCCCTCACCGACGACGACTGGTTCCGGCTCGAAACCCTGGAGGACTCCGTTCAGCCCACAGTCGACATGGTTATGAACATGGCGATATTTATGTGGCTCGGCGCTGCCTGTCCGTGGCCAAAATTCTGGAACAATGACATTATTTCATTACCTGGGCTCTTTGCGCTTGCTTTCTCCATTTTACTCTTTCGCCGGCTTCCAGTCATCCTAGGAATGCGTAACCATATTCGACAGATTGAGAATGCGAGCCAGGCTGCCTTCATGGGCTACTTTGGTCCGATTGGAGTATCTGCCATCTTTTATCTCTATGTTGGAGTGGACTTTTTGAGAACGCAGCTTTCAGGCAATCAGGGAGAAGAGGCGGAGCGACTGGAGGAAGCCATGACTGTCGTCGTCTGGTTTCTAGTGGCTTGCAGTGTCGTAAGTCTGTGGCCAGCCGTTTCTATCCTGACAACTAATCCGGTAGCAGATCATTCACGGTTTGACGGTACCACTAATCAATTTTTGGGTGCAGCCCTTGAGGAGATTGAACAGGCGAATAACGCTTCCTACGTGAGCCTTACCCTACCCAACTTGTCTTTGAAGCACAGATCTACTAACAAAAGCCGCACAAGCTGAAAACTTACTTGCGTTTGATTACCGGCCAAGGGAATTTCTCACATCCCTGTCTGACGAGAAAGGTGCAACTACGTCTTGCGTACAACTATAAACTGATGTGCGACGCTAGCATATCAAGCTGTAGAAAGGCGCCGTGCATATCCATGCCACCAAAGTAATCTAGCAATTGAATACCTATGGAATGACTGTACGACGATAAGATTTCGTGCTGGTCGCTGTCTTATCATGCATCCAAGTGCATCTTCCTGTTACAACAGCCGCTGAACAGGAGCAACCGTGATGCGGCCATCGTACAAACTATACTATCGTTATTGGGCTAGTTCCTGGGTTTTTCCTTCTTCCCCTTCCACAATGCCAGCAGGCTGACACCAGAAACCTTGACAACTTTGAATCGAACGCCGGGAATGTCACCCTTGGCTCGTCCCTTGCGACCAAAACCTGCCAGTAGTACCTCGTCGTTTTCGTCTATATAGTTTAAACAACCATCATTGGGGACTGTAAGTCATTAGCATGATCACCAATACAGTATTGCAAGCATTTGCGTACCGAAAGCAGTGACTTTATGTCCATTCTTGATCAACTGTACTCTCACACATTTGCGTATAGCAGAGTTTGGCTGTTTCGCTTCCACACCAACCTTTTCAAGAACGATCCCCTTTGCGTGAGAAGAGCCACGGAAGGGTGAGGACTTGTATGCGGTACCAAGAGCCCTCTTTCTGTAGTTCAAGTCGGCCCACCTCTGCTCTCTCTGATTGACTCGCAGCTGGCGTGCAGCTTTGAGGCCTCGTGGTCCCCTGGTCATTTCTCTAGGGAAAAGTGCGATATCAAGAAAGCGTACTACTCGAGAAATTCCTCGCAGAAGAGAATGGGAATATGGTTGTAGAAGGACGAATACGAGTGCACGATTTGTGTTCCCCCCAACCCCTTTTCTTTCGGAAAAAGCTTTGCCCTAATGAAATAGATCATTTTCGTTTCCCTTGAACCAGATTGGACAATGCTGGTACCTCACGAGGGCATTAATTATTTCTTTTACACAGAAATATCACAGCGGGGCGGGGGTGGTGTGGATCTTTCCCAAACAGGCTCCAATATCGCCATTCAGCCCTTGTGGTTGGTAGCTCAATATCGCCGGGCTGAATCATTTATATGCGGGATTTGTTATCCAGGTTCCTTTGCGCTCTCAGCCAGCTGAGCACATGTTTCACAAGACTCATCAACCCGCGACATGGTCTGTATCTGCCCCTATGTTGTCCGCGATGTCGATCAGAGTAAAATTTTATTTTGGAGCTTTGGTGACTCACTCTCCGTTTGTTTCCATCGTTACAAGGTCTAGAACATTCTTTTTCATAGCCATACATGCGCAGTCTCTTGAACCCTAACCGCCGTGACGCCGGGATGAGGCGAAGGGAGGCAGCCGAAACATACCCATATGCACATATACCGACATGCCGGGCATCCGGCTGTGGCTTACGCTCTAATTGAGTTTAAAAAGGCTGTCTCACGCTAAGAGTAGTATCCGCCCTCGTATGCCATTGCTTATCTTGTTTGACATTGCAGTCTACAATATGAGGATGCAGCCTGAAGCTCAAAATGGTTGACCACGTTAGAAAATCATCAACGGGACCTAAGAGTCAAGTATCAGCAGAGCAACAGTCCTTTACTAGACATTGGGTTCAAATCATCAGCGGTGGGTAAGTGCAGTCAGGTTTATGATCCAGGCGCTTCCAGTAACATCAGTAATGCAGGATTGGTGGTCTGGCCGCATGGCCTTTTACTGCGCGTTGCGCAACCACCTCGTTGAACCCCTCTATTCCGATACAGAATCTTTTTGTCGCTTCAACTCAAAAGTTACGCTTGCGTTCATCAACTCCTTTGGCGACATTCTCTCCCGCGCCGATCCCAGCTCTTTTCGATTCCGCGAATATCGAGGTTGGAAGACGTGGCGTTTACTGGAAGCTCCTCGAGGGTCCAATGAGGCTATCTGCCTCTACTGCCATCAGCTTCTTCATCTATGATTACGGCAAGCGACTAGGTGCCGAGACATTCCATTGGCAAGCCGATGCCGCCGTTGTACATGCACAAGCCGCTATGATGGCAGGCTTTGCCACGAGCAGCATCCTAGATGCTTTCTATTCTCCTAGGCATAAATGGAAGATCTCAATTTTATTGCGCATTGGAAAAGAGAGCAAGCTTCCTGGAACGGGCTGGCCAGCCCAAGACGCAAGTGATTGCCGTTACAATGGCCGTCACTTTCGACACGTCAATACCGCCAAATTAACCGTACATATGGTGTTGTACGAAGAGATTAAATCTCGGCTTCGCTCAAAACCAGGCCCCGGCGCCCACGAGTTATCCGAAGCGACTGGAGAGGGCCAGAAGTGGATGGCGACTTGCACAGCTGCTGGCTGTGCCCAACTAATCGCTATTTTGGCGACGTATCCATTTTACGTAGGTAATACGCCCTTTAATTTGTTCATCTTGTTGACTAGTGGTTTCTTGCTATAGGGAACAAACGCGCAAGCGAAACGAATGTCTCTGCCGCTGAAGAAAGCCCAAACTCCGTTGCTGCGTGTGCAAGCGACACAGACAATCTTAGGCATGTATAGCGGCGTGTGTAGAAATTTATTACGCTCCGTACCCTCGGCGGTTTCCATGTTTGGTGTGTATGAGTTTGTTGTCAGATCTATGACATGATAAAGGCAGCGGTCAGTATGTGCTGGCGGGAAATGCACTGAAACTGGCAGACAGAAATCTCAACTCTTGTTAGAATGTAACGGTAGCAGCATAGCACGAGTGTGTAAACATGTTTACAATGCTTCTGCAAAGCGGTCAACTTTAAGATTCAGGGGCTACTGGAAGGCATACTGGGCAACACGAGGCTGTGCATAGTACTAAATATAAGTCCTATCGCACTTTCTAGACAGCGGACCCATATCTCCTCATGAGTTGGGCTTGCGTCTCATCCGTGCTGGGCCACAATACACCTACGACATGAGCTTGTAGTTTAGGGTTGCCTTCTCGCTTGTCGACCCCACAACAAACAACGTATTTCTTGACGGGCCGAGGACCAAATGTCAGAGGGTCGGGTTCAATATTCGAATAGGTGTCGAATTCGTCGTCATGGTCCTCTATGAGCCTTTTGCGATATTCAGGCTTATTGAATAAAAGCTTATGCTAGTGACAGCTGGACCACATACAGAAATGGCGAATAAGTACATCGTCAATATCATCTAGCCCGATATAGAGAGTACGTTTGCTTCGTACCTAACTAAAGTATATATGGTATATTAAAAGATCAGGCCTATATTTAGCTTTGCTTTTTTAGGTTCCTTCTCAATCCGTCGTATAGCGTGAGCTCTAATACAGTGACCGTATATAAACGTTTGCTAACGGAGTCCTCTTATATATACCCTATATACTTTTTGAATATTGGATTAAACCGGATAGAGCGTTTAGAGTATATACTTTAGCTATTTTTATTATTTATTAGATAATAAATAAAAACTGTATTGAAACCCTTTTCCTTATAAAATAACTATCTAAAAAATAAACTTACTATAACTTAGTAAATAAGCTATTATTATAATACTTATTATTACTTATTATAGTACCTAAGTTTTATTAATACTAATAAAAAAATAAAAAAGAGATATAATATATATTTAGTACTATTTTCTATTACTAGGATATTTTATCTTATATTATTATAGAGTTTATTAGTATACTAATAATAGGGTTCTATATAGTACTAGCTAGAGGGCTAAGTATTAAAATACTTAATATTTTTATATAAAGTTCTTTTTAGAGTTTAAGCTTAGCTAACTATTAATAAGGATATATCTTATTTAAAGAGAAGTTATAAAAACTTATTAGTTAGGTTTATATAGTTTAGTTTTATTATACTATATATAATACGATTAATAGGGTAGCTTATTTACTTAGGTCACATGCTTACTTATAAATTATATTAAACTTAATTTTATTTATTTTTAAGTTATAACTAAATATAAACTAAGATATTACTTTTATATAAATTATATTCGCTAATAAGGTAAAAGATTTTCATAAGTTACTTTAATGTATTAAAATTATCATTTTCAGTACTTAATCTATATCCCAGTTATCACCAACGACCACCCATGCATCCAAGTCAAAGGCGGGGAAATCTGAATCAAACGGCTGCTGACTCGTTGGGTTTTCCGTCTCACACGTCTCGACGCCTGCCATCGGCTCTGCAGCTAAAGGCAGCAGCAGCTGCTGCGAGGAGGCCGAGCTTGGGGACACCGTTTCAGCATTGGGGTCCGTGAGCGCCGAGGAGGGATTGGACATGTAGGCCGAGTCTGGAGACTGGTTGCCGTGCGACTGCTCCTCGAAGCGCTGCATGATGCGGCTGACGGCCTCCTCGAACAGGCCGGCCGAGAATTCCTGCAGCATCTCCTTGTGGTCGCGGAGCTCGGCCGGCAGTCTCGTGTCGACAAACTGCCCAAACTCGCGCGGCCACTCGCGGGTCATAAAGTCGCGGAGCAGGCTCAGCTCGTGTGAGAGGAGGCTGTCCGCCATGTACGGGCTGTCGGGGACGCGCTGGTTGGGGAACAAGATGCGATATACCTGGTACCACTGGTCCCGGCGCGACTGTCGCCTGTCGACACGCTTCTCCAGCGCCCTCTTCTGCTCGGCCGACATCCCGTCCCACGTCATCTCGGCTTCGTCACGCTGCGGGCACATTTGACCAGACGCCGGTCGGAGGTGCTCGTTTCTCTCCGTCTCCGTGTCAAACCCGGCAAAGCAGCGCGGACAGTAGATGGGCACGGCGTGGCATCTCCAGAGATGCAGCTTGACGCGCGATATCTCCTTGAGTACCTTGGATTGGCACGATCGATACTTGAGGGGCGCGCATTTGTAAAACGGGCACGCAAAGAGCAGTCTCGACTCGTCGCCGCTTGCAGGGGCATTGTCATCATTCGGACATTTCTTGCGGCGGCGGCCACCTTGGTCCTCATCTTCGACGCACCCATTTCCATATTTCCGTTTGCTCGGTCTGGCGCTTGCTTGGGCGTTGTTTGCCTCGGATGTGCTCGCTGAACTCGTCTCTCCGGAGCTTTCGCGCGGCCTTGTCGACTCTGCTACGTATTGTGTAAAACTTGAGGCGCCTCGAGAGATAGCAAAGTCGTTTAACAGCTTGGTCAATGCTTCCTCTTGTATTGCCTCTGGAATAAATTCTGATGCATCAATGTAGAACAGGAGCGACTCGTCGTTGCTATCAAGGCTCGCGAGACTTGGGCTGGCAGAGGTTCCTGGGCGTACCAAATCGGACCCTAAACACAGAGAGCCCGTTGCATCATAGCCAAAACAATGGTTGGCATCAGAATCTGAGACCGGTGCCAACTGGCCATTCGGACTTGAAGTGGGTGGAGGACGGGCTTCTTCTTCCTCTGTGCCGCATTGGTGGCTGCTGTCTTCATCCAAGGTTCCCTGTGCCTCCAGCTCTTGCATTAGTTTTTGCACGTTCCGCATCTCCTCTTCTGGAAAGTCATCGTATATCCAACGGTTTTTGTTCTCCTTGGTGTCGCTGAGGAAGCCCTCGGCGCGCTTCATAGTCTGACGATCCAGGTCGGTGGCGTTGGGCTTGCCGTCAGAGCGCTTGAGGTAGAGCTCACGATCAGTGCGCAACATCTGGTTGATCTTGTCGCGGCGCGGCCTGTTATCAAAGACGGACATGGTACGCTTCCTCGTAGCCATTTTATCTTTGTTGAGGCCCCATGACGACGGGTAGCCTCTGTGGTGTCCGCCACCGCGGCCCTTGCTCACCAAGGGAACTCCGCCGAGAGAGCGAGTGATACGGTGCGGCCTGGAAACACCATCGACAAAAGAGGACTTTTTCTTGAAGGGCAAAACATCAGAACAGTCTTTTTTATCTTCCATGCCATCACCATCTTGTTCCTTGTCAGAAATAGCCCGGACCAGAGGAGCGGCGGCCGTCAAGCCGCCCTTGTCCAGACTATGGCCGATGCTGCTGTCGTTATCCCATGATGCGGTGCTCCTTTGCCGGATAGTGCCAAGAATACACTCATCCAAGTGCTCGTAGAATATCTGTGCGTTAGGGAAGGCTTGCGAGCAAGTGCTGCAGTTGCCCGTGGCATCGGCAGCGTACCCGGCGAGCGTTCCCTTGGGGTCAATATGGGCCTTGCGGCGACTGCCGGGGGGCTTCTGCTCAACGCCGTGTACGGTCGTCAGGTGGCGCTTAAAGACGTCGGCTCGGTTAAACGACCTCTCCGCAGCAGACCCGGAGCCAGGGCAGAAGCCGCAGACCAAGGTACCCTTGAAGTGGGTAAGAGTGTGACGCGTCATGTTGTACTTGCTGGCAAATCCCCTGGCGTGGTATCTACAACCGTGGATTGGGCATTTATCCAAGAGGTGCGTCTGGTGCGTCAGCATGTGCGCTTTCAGGTCTGTGAAGTTCTTGCCGCAATAGGGACATGTGCGGCGCTCGCCTTCCTTGGCTTCGTCTCTGCTCATATACTCGTCAGGCGGTAGGAACATGGCTTCATATCTGCTCGTATGCTCGTCGGGTGCTGGTAACATGGCTTCAAATCTGCTCAGATACTCGTCCGGTGGTAGGAGGCCGTTTATCTCCCCGGGACCCGGCAGTGATGCAAATGTTCTACAGGCGGACGAGACGGAGGCCCGGAACAATCCTGGCGATGAAGACGATCCCGACGCTGTTGACGAAAACGCAGCATGCTCAAGATATGTGTCGAAATTCCATCCGAGGCGAGAGTAGTCCATGTCCTCGTCGTCCTGCTGCAGGAACATACTGAAGGATTGTTCAGTCATGCTGCGAGCTGTAAATGCGGGAGACGTCGGATCCGGTTGATGAAACTGGTAGTAGGCGACGGAATAGCCTCGCTGGAATTGTCCACGGATGCGCAGATAAATCTCTTATCAGGCAAGCAATAGATGAGTGCACTTTATTCATGTGCGGACTGGTTTTTAGCAGAAATTCCCAGCGTGTTGTTGACTCGAGGGGCAAGGCTGAGCCTTTGTATCGGCAGAACCCCCCACCTTGCGTGACCAATGGCGACGCGGGAAACCGCACCTCAGCTCAACGCACACTTGTGCGTTTCGACCTTTTGGCTGCTGCAAGGTCGACAGCCACTCGCGCAGGGAGAATCTGCCACCCAGGAGGTCAGCTCGAGACCAACTATGAGCTGCATGTGTGCGTTTCCTCGCGCGACACTGTATTGAGGAGTATCCTTGCGGTGCCATGGCGCTGCCGGTGCGCTCGGCGAGGAATAAGAGGAGGCTCCGGCGCACAAGTACGAAAGCACAATTTGCAAGGTCACTGCGAACGATACTTCTGCTTGGTACTGCAAGGCTCTACATGCGCATCGGAACAGATGTTGTCACCACCAGTAGATAAAGTCTTTATAAAGCTCTCCACCCGGTTCTTGGATTATTCAATAGCTAATGCTTTCAGTGGTTCCTGCCAATGACTCTTACTCCAGAAGCCATCATTGCTATCCTAGCGCTTGTCGTTGGGCTGCCGCCAACCGCCCTTGTTACCTACCACTGGTGGAAAGGGTTGCAATCGGGGAGCGCAAGGCTATTAGACTCCAATGGCACCTCATCGGGTATGTATTCCTTGTTTTATCGAAAGGCCATAGTGCCCATTTACTAACGTCGGCAACCCACGTAGAAATACCCCTACCTGGGAACACCCATAACGTCTGAAGAAGCGTCGAATACAATGCAGTATAATAACCATAAATAAATAAGATTAATCATCGAATAATTATGCCTCGATAACCTTGTTATTAGAGTTGTGTAGTCGATAGACTAATTGCCCCCGTCTCTCAATTGCCCCCGTCTCTCAATTAGCCCCGTATCGATGCTGGTGATGGCTGGGATGTTGAGAAGGTTGAAGAAATCCTTAATGGTATCAGTCGAAGCACTATTTATTTGTTGGAAATTAAGCCTCTTGCTTCTTAAGGTTTTAACCCCTGGATTTTGGTTTAAAAAGCCTTGTAACTAATTCTTGCCGATATTAGAAGTATCGCCGTTTAGGATGGAGATACCGCTAGCGATTTTTCGAACTTGCTTATGCGTTGAAGGGTTGCCTATAGAGTCCTGAATTAGGATCTAGCTATAGAGGTGCTTCTCCTGAGGAGTTGAAAGGTGTTGTAGTTGCTTAAATGCCTCTTTTCGTGATATTCTGCCTTTTATTTGGTTCTGTAGCGTTGTCCGTGGCACTCCCCATCGCTTTGCTGCGGCAAGTTGGCTAGAGCCGCCTCTAATGTTATGTAAGGCGTTTTTAATATCTTCCTTAGTGAATTTTCCTATCATGAATGTATAGAACAAATTTGAAGCTGAACTATCGATAACTGCGTGAGAAATCGCGATTCTAAAGATGTGTTGATGGGGATGAGGTGGGTGGATTTACTGTGCCCATAAGTGGGTGGTGCCTACAAGTGGGTGGCTGATGTTAACGGGTATGCTGACTTCGTGCGTCAGATGGGGTTCTCTACCGCTGGGAGTGATATCTCTATATTGAGTAGCTTCTCTTAATTTGGGCTACCTATAGTATGCGGAACGTTATATGATATTATTAAACGTTCCTGGCGCAGGAGCTTTACGTGTGCGAGGTAGAATCGTGGAAGTGGACAAGTGGGGGGCAAGCTGTTAGGCGATGTAAGGTAGTAGTGCTAAATTCCCGCTTGAATGCACTGGATGAACCACCTTTATAATACATTGCCCTGGCTATTATCTCTTTGAGTATGCCATAATGTTCTTCGGTCAGTCTGCCACGTAATTATTTCTTTTCGTAGATGCAAGTCAAAGTATTGCCCGGCGCGCCGTCATGTTTTGGTTTATGGTGGTTTACGCTGCCTTGGTTTGTATGGTTGCCACCTGTAACGAAAATCCTGCCTGCAGTATAACCCCAACCTGCCACTGTCGTCTATATTTAGTAGTAATGCCGTGGTCACAGTGAAAATAAAGCAGCCGTTTCTGGGTGATTGGTCAAGGCACCAACTAGTTACAGTCGAGCATTGCGGCTACAGTACCGGTAGAGTCAGGTTAAGTGTTGAAGTGGATACGCCACCTACGCGGTGGCAGCACCGTTTCAACGCTGCCTATAATAAATCTGTAAACTAGAAGCTCCTCCGTCCTTGACACATGGATACAAAGCCTAAAACGAGCATTGGTGGTCCTGTAAGATATTGATTCGCTTTGATCTTATTCAAGCTCATGAATAAACGCCGGGAATCCCCACAATGACAAACGGCAGATATAATATCCAAAGGCAGTTGTTGAACCCTGTCGATGGCATACTGAGATCATTGTCCAGCCCAAAAATTCTCGCATTACCAATATTAGAACGATCCAGAAATGAGACCAAGTAAAGTGTGCCCAGGATCGGGATCAATCGAAGGTCGCATTTCATCAGCAATTACTTAGTTGATTTGGTGTCTTTGAAACATGCTTCGTCTATCATTTCTTAGGGGCAACCAGTCTTTTCGATCGACTCTGGGCTCCGCCCTCCAGCCTCTCCTGTCGCCACAGCTGCTGTGATTACCATCTTACTCATGCATTGAGTCGGCTACAAGGAAAGCGCAACTTTGGATGATGGAGGTCTTATAGAATATTGGACTGGCTGTTTGTTATTGGTGCCGAGGAGGCATATTATGAAAGATGACAGAAACCCGTGCGCGTTCCTAGCCATCATGTCCTGGCGTTGCACCAGACGAGGAGTATTCTTCACGCACGAGCGGAAGGTACCTGAGAGTGGCCCTACCACCTTATTCTAAACTCGGCATGCTATGAGAGCGGTCAATTGGCACTCCTGCCAATAGCTTTCATTTTTCATGTAGACATTGTGGAGCTCGACTTGAGACTCAGCGCGGCATTCGAAGTTGATGGAAAACCGTTCCTGCCGCTTCCCACTACCTCATTCGCTGCACTGCTCAAATTTAAATGCCACACTGTTTTCGTGGTATTTTTGAACCCAAGTCTCGAGAAAAATGGTGCATGTCGCTACGGTTGAATAATAATACCGCGAAAAAAATCACTACTTTATTAATAAGTGCGCCATATCAGTCACACTTTCCCCGCTCTGCATCCTCTCTATCCGAGATCCTTGTCAGCCCGTCCAAAGGATGCCACGTGAGAGGCTGTCATCTGGGACAGCTAATTCGTTGATTTGTTCATTTCCACCCACGTCATACTCAAACGAGGATTCATCTCAGATCGCGTTGTGAATAAAATAACAGATGCCGAAGCCCTCGGGAGTCACCGAGAACGCCGTAGTGGTAGCGCCACATATTCGACAGCGAAAGTGGGCGCCGCGCGTTCGAACCGGTTGTGACACATGCCGGTTCGTTTAAGTCCGCACCAGTTTGACATGAGATCGTGCGATTAACATCCAATTACTTTCAGCACGCGGCGTCTCAAATGCGACGAGAGCAAGCCGACTTGTAGGCGGTGCCAAGTCAGCGGGCAACTGTGTCGGGGACTTGCGTATGGCGCCAGCGCGGCGACGAAAGCCATTGATCCGCCCGACTGGGAGATTGCAGAAGCAGCGCGTTATTGTACGTATTTTTTTTTAAATTAAGCGACGTCCTTTGCCTTGAGATGGGGGAGAATGAATCGAAATCAATACTGAACATATTGCAGATTTATATGTAACAACAGTTGACGTGATGCCATTCCGCAATGTTGGTGACAGCGTATCGAAGTCAACATACAATCCTCTTACGGACCTAAATAAATCTTTGGCAACAAGAGACGGTCGCGACCGGTTCATGGTGTCTAATTGTACGCGCATGATACTTCGCATATCACTGGCTGCGGACAAACAACCCGCGTGGGGTGAAATTCCAGACATAAATCACATTTGGATGGCCCTTTTCCGTCGTATGGCAATTTCAATCCAGGGACTCAACATGGCAATAAAAGAAGACACGGATCCAGATGCTGTTATCAGGAACATTGTGTCTATACTAGCGTCGGAGGTAAGAAGAGCCCAACGCTGGCAGCGCGCCTAGCCATCATCCCCGCCCAGTTCATGGCTGCAGCTTAAGCGCTATTTATTGACTCCCATTTTAGTTAGTGTTATCAATACCTACATGGAGAGTCCATGTTGAAGGATTCGCTGCATATATCAAGGAACATGGTGGCGTCAAAGTTCTCAGCCAGCAAAAATCCTCGTTGAACGCGCTGGGTCAAGTCCTAAGGTAACTTTCAACCCTACCGCATGAGCGCAAGATCTGATTCGGTGACTATAAGAGCTCGCTCATCTTCTAACCAATCTCTATCTAGGCTGGTAGCCCTTTCCAACTCCACATCCCCGGCCCATGACCAAATTGCAGGACTCAATGCATGGACCCGAGAAGATGTCGACCTTGTATTATCACATACAGGCCACCCCCCTCACCCTTGCCCAACGGCACTTTTCCAGGAAATGATCACCATAACGCGCCTCAGAGTAGCTGTATACAAAGCGCCACAGGCGGTTGACACGCTTTCGTCGGCCGCTCGCGTCGCATCTCGCAATATCCAGGCTTTCGACTCGGATTCTTGGAACGAGCGTTATGACAGTACAGGGGAGCTGTATTCCCTGTTTGGGAAGCTCTTCCAAGCGGCCATGATGCTTTATGGTATAGTGTCGCTGCCATCGTCTTTGTCTTCGGCATTCCATCATGCAGCCGGGAATAACTTGGCTCTCGACGAAGCGAGCTATGTTAGTCGCCAAATACTCTGCGATAGGAAAGCAGATGAAGCCCGGCTATTCTACCGCGACAGACTCTTTAGGCTCATCACAGAGGCTCGACCCATCGTGCCCATGAAAAGGGCGCTATGTTGGACATCGGGGGTGTTGGGTGTCGCCGCATATGATAGTCCCGCCATTCAAAGAACCATCCGAGAATTCCTCGTTGAATCGCGGGTGCAACGTTGGAGTAATGGTGGTGGAACCGCGTTGCTTGAGAAGTTGAACGAGTTTTGGGCGTCTGGGGCAACTAGGTGGGATGCTTGCTTTTTTGAGCCTATCTCTGTATACTAGAAATTGAACTGAAGTCAGAAAAAATTCTTGAAAATGTTTGGAGCTGACTTCTGCCCGTCCATATCCTGTCCGTAGAAGTCTACCAACTCGCTCAGAAATAGAGCTTGTGAGCGCTGCGGTATCGCTAGCGTCGCCCACTCGGTATTGCCTGAAAAAATGAGATGCGCTGACGTGAGGCATCGACGCTACAACAAGCCGTGACGCGCTAATAAAGCCACCAATTTGCCCTGTCCATACGGCGCTATCAACTTGAATAAGCTGCCTCTGGCCCTTAACCTTTATCGTCTAGGCCAAGTCTTGGTGTATTTATATGCCTATGTGCTCACTACATTGCAAAACTGTTTCTATAACTTCTTCTCCGTAGCAACTTGACACTGAGCATGTTGGCCAAAAGGTTCGCACTCGCCGTGGTGCCTCTGGCGCAGGCTGCCTCTATTCCGCGAAACGTCCAGCAAAGCGAGAGCTGCCCCGAAGGTATGTCAACGTGAACCCTCTCTTGCGATGTACAAAAAGTTAATAGCAGAAATAGTTCACGTCTTTGGTGCTCGTAATACTGGCACCCCCCAAGGTTTTGGTCTCTCGGGTGACTTTGTCAATGACATCGTCAGTGCCACAGGCGCCACCAAGGAAGCCATCATTTACCCAGCAAATGGCAATGCGGGCCTCACCGATCCGAAATACAAAGCCTCTGTCTCGGCCGGAGTAAAAGCGGTTATTTCTCAAGTTACCAAATTTGCGACGAAATGTCCAAAGACTAAGCTTGTCCTGGTCGGCTATTCTCAAGGCTCTAAGCTGTTTGATGATGCGCTGTGTGGTGGCGGCGACCCGCACATGGGAATCAAGAACACCTCTGCCACCATCGCGCAATTCAACATTAAGGCGGTTCTCCTACCGGCAGATGACCGATTTAGTAGGTTACTTGCAAAATTGAAGTCGCAGTGGCATGCCTTTGTTTTATGGATGATGATGCTAACAGTGTGCTCAAGCGCCTGGCGAACCTTTCCATGTCGGCAATGCTACTGTGGGCGGGGTATGTAACTGAAGCTGCAGTCGTGACTTTAGCTAACTCGCGGGACTATAGTTTGACAAGCGACCTTCCAATCAAATCAGCTGCGGCAAGTACGACGATGCGATACAGCTTTATTGTGACATAGGAGATGAGTTCTGTTCGGACGGGACCAGTCTGGCCATTCACAACGGTTACTACAAGGTCTACGGCAAGGAAGCGCTGGAGTTTGTGAAGCAGAAGCTACATAACTAGGGACAATGAGACGCTCAACTGCGATGAAGTCTATCATTAACAATTGACGCATCGCGTCTAAAAACTATGTCTCTCTCAACGCGAGAAATGCCTCCACCTATTTCTCAGTCCGATGCTACAGTCAACGATTGACGCTTCCACTCTTCGTCTAGAATGCCCATCAAGATCTCATCCCACCACTCTCCATCTTTAAAATAACATTTCCTTCTTCTCCCCTCTTCGACGAAGCCAGCACGCTCATACAAGGGCCTCACTCGCTCATTCCATCCCAAATATTCCAGCTCGACACGGTGAAGCCCCGCTTTCTGAAATGCCCATGCCAATGTCCAAGCCAGCACCTCGCCGCCATAGCCCATGCCCTGATGACTTCTGACGATATCAATGGTCAAACTAGAGCATCTGTGATGCACCATGTCTGGCTCTGGTGAGGTCAAGGATACACTACCAATCGGCTCAGTCTTGTCTGCTTGTGGGATCAGCGCTGGCCGTGGATGAATACACCATTGTGCTTGAACCTACCTGGGTCCGGGTCGCTTCGATAAACGATAACAAAGAGCAGAGATTTTTCAACTAAATCTTTTCGAATTTCGTCAATGAACGACTTATTGACTGGTCGTAACACAGAAGCGCTTGAGCTCACAAAAGCTAGCGGCTCCTTTTGCATCGCGGCAAAGAACCCGTCATGCTCGTCTGGGTCGTACGCACGATACTCCAGGCGCGCAGAGCGGAACGGATCAGATTCTTCCATTTCTTAATTTTCTTGTACTATATTTGATGACGATATGTGCTTGTGACGTTTGTGATTTGCGATCATTCAGGCGCTACTTTGGAGGGATTTTATTCATGCTCGTAGACTGTCTCGATAGGCTCCGCTGGATGGAAGTTTTGGGGCTATGCAGCGCTAGGCTGCAGCACGTTGACGTCTGCAGGATTCTCTGACCAAATCTCAAGGTGAGGATTATTTCTTGCTAACTTACGGGGGGTGTTTTTTTTTTTGGAGACAAACATGAAAATATGAGCTAAATGTGATAGAGTATTATGCACGACAATTAGAGTCGAGTAGTAGCATGCAGAGCAGTGTAAGGCACATTTAAGTGCGAACCCTAGAGATGGAGCCGTCCATCACGCTGTAAGGAAATAGCACCACCGACCAGTTTTCAGGCACCAACTACAATTTGCTTTGTCCCAACTACCAATTGCGTCATATCAAGTGGTTTTTTTTTATCCGTGGCACGACCGTACCCAAAGCTGGCTGGCCGCTGATGTGGAACTTGCTCAGCCAGCTTCGTCGCGGTGACACCGCTGCTGTGCTTTATGACGAAAGTGCTGGGACAGATCAACTGGTTGACCACAGAAGTACCTACCTTTCACGATGGATCCTGGCGATCTCGAGCTGCATAGACCACCTGTTGGCGGGGTTAAGTCGAAGCCATATCAGCATCGGCCCAAGTTAGTGGTTGGATGCGACCTGACCTCCGAGCTCCCAAAAATGGCATTAATACATTTCTAAGCCTGGGATTTACCACCGAATGCCTTTGGATAATCACCAAGCTACGAGCTGTCACTGGTCTTTGGGTGCTCGACATAACTCAAATTACCCAGTACCCTCCAAATTATGGTCGCTTCTCTTGTTTCATCATCAGGGTCCATCTGCTTCACCGCATCTGCACTGGTAGCCAGCTAGCGCACACAGGCACCCCGTTCCACTCCACAGGTACGGCCCAGACCGAAGACACTCCACCACATGGGCTTCCCCTCCATCTCGCCGGTATCAACAACATCTTCCACGGCGCATCAGTGATATTTCCAGCTGAAGCGGTTCACGCAGGTATGATACAGAAACCGGGGCTTAGAAGTCGGGCAACATTTTATAACAGGCACCGACCAGGCTACCACAGTCTATCCGTCACAGCCGCCATCTACTCGCTCGACCGCTCACTGGAGAGCTGGCGGAGAGGCTAATGTGTCGGCTACCTTGGCGCATCGCCCGGGGACCTGTAGTGGGCTGCATTATCGGGTCTAGAAAGCCCCGCAGGCGCTGGAGCCATCTTCTATTGTGCCCGTGGAAATCGACCATGTTTGTCTCTCAGCGTCGGGGATCGGCCCACAGGGCTAGAGTCGGCCAGTGTGCAGGGTCCCTGGGCCGCCGCTGCTGTTGTCACCAGGCGTCACAGAGGTGACAACGTGGCCGGTGCCGACGGTATCTGTGCAGCTCTGTATCAAATGAACAGCCAGGACCAAGGCAAAATTGGTGTCCCACTGAGCTTTACACGGCCTTGGCAGTGGAGACGGACGGGGCTGCGCCTTTCTTCATCACCTTGCGTGCGTGCATGCTGGAGCGGGCTGGGTAGTGATGCATACCGCCACGCCCACCAGACCCGTCCATGACCCATGGCGAGCTGTAACGCGTTCATTTCCGTAGTCCTCGTGAATGAGGGGTAAGCTGATTGTCGATTCCCTTATTCATAGATGAGGGGTAGTCCTTTGTCGGTGTAACCTTTCTGGACTATATAAACACGCTCTGCCTCGCGTTGGTCAAGCTCCGGTCCCCGTTCTATTATCTACACTTTAATCCATCATAACATTTTGTCTCATTAAACATGTCTTTCCACACCAACGCCTCCAACATCCGTGTCGATGACGGCCACATTCTGCGTGCTCGTCTCCGCAACGGCAACGGTGATGAGGTTGATGCCGAGCTGGACCTGAACAGCTGCCTTGGAAACTCGCAGGGCCGCTTCGATTGGGGCAGCAAGAGTATGTTCTATTATCCTTTGTCGTTTTCCTTCTTCAACTAGCAGTTGTTGGCCCCATGTGGACGTTTGAAGCACGTCGAGAAAGCTAAATCACAGCAAGCCTTGCGAATCTCAGCTAACAAGTATGTCATTAACAGACTTCTCCGACTCCGCCGAGAACGTTTACTTCACCGTCGAAGGTGACGCCCAGGTTCCCATTCTTCGCGCTCGTCTGCGTGGAGCTGATGACCAGTCCTCCGACGCCGATGTCAACCTGGCTGAGCGCATTGGCAATGACAACGGCAACCTGTACTTCTGTAAGCCTTTCGGTCACTTTCTCAAACGCTTTTTTTCTTCCGCACAAAACCCACTAACATTCCATCAAGCTTAAGCATAATACTTTCGACCATGGGTACTAACTGCTGCCTTTCACATGCGCGGGTGGCCATGCGGCTATCGGCAACGGGGAAGTGGGCGAGAATTACTCCTGCCAGAAAACAATACATCTGTTAAATGACACATGTTGCTCCCGTGATGCATGAATCTAAAACCTGTACCGCATCTAAAATACACGCATGTCCAATGTCCAGGTGCTCCCATCGTGGCCCGTCAGGTTCGGCCCCAGCCAGCCCTCACCAGCTCAGGCACTGCAGTTGTCTTGGGCCGCAGTAGTGAAGCATGGCGGCCACACGCAGCAGTGTGGCGCGACAGGCTTAAAAGTGACGACTTGGACTTGGTAGAGCAGAATTGAGCCGAGGCGGAACAAGGACTGGAAATGTTCTGCTCTCCCGCAGCTAGGTGTCGCAGCGTCCAATAGAGGCACGGCAAGGATACAATGCCGCAGAGATGGTTCGCAAGTGTACTTGGAGCTTGTGAATTGTATTTCATTTATCATTAATATCATTTTTTATTTTTACAGCTCATATTTTCCATTGCATTTTACAGGGCGGCGTAGCAGCCAGATTTTGAGGGTTACTACCCCGAAGGCTCTATGTCGTACTCGACGTCCGTCCGTATGATGTACTTGGCGCCCTTTGTAACACTAGTGCCCTCATGCAAAAGCGCTCCTTTTGTTTCGCCGTGGGGGAATAATGCAACGCCTCCCATCACAGGGCGCACGGGGTATGCGTTGAGTGTTCCTTCATGGGGGGACGGCAGGAAGAACATTGTTTCGCCGCCCTCAAATTCGTCGTTCAAATACAGCAGGAACGTGAAGAGAGAGCTTTGCTTCTTACCTTGTGGCGAATCGTCATAGATGTATTTGTCTTCGTTGCTGATGCCTGATGGCGGCCAAGCACCGTCAATATGACTTCTATACTCGGCGCCTGGGACATATCGATAAACACGGAATCGGCGATTGAGGCCCCGCGATTTCTTTCCATCAATGACCGACGGAATGAACGGGGAGACACGCGCCCATAGCTTGTCGTGGAAAGCCGTATCGATTATCCAATAAAAGTTGTGGGCGAGAACAGAGGTGTCCCCGCGATCCCGAACCGGTTCATCTGGCAAGAATTCAACAGCTTCGCCAGCCGCGATGATTGCCTTGCACTCGTCTACCGTGAGAACGTCTTTCAAGAGGTTCAAATTGGGGACATTTGGGTGCGCATGATATGTGATTGACGAATGCCCGTCGGCAAGCGGGACCGTGTTGGGCTTTGTCGTGTATAAAATCGCAGGATGGTGGTTCGGTGGTTTTCGCAGATGCCCAGGCACCGTTTCCAGAACTCGCAAATTTGCTGTAATGGTGTTCTGGTTCTCGGCAAAGATGGATTTGTCGAGGACCGAGGCGTACACTTGGTCGGGCGTCGTCGAAGCACGCAGGTCCCAAGTTGGCTGAAATGAAATGTGGGAGTTCGGATCTGAGGGCAGCGGCGCATTCATGTCAACAGGGCAGCTGACGCGCATCACGGCGTCCAGAACGGCGAGGAGCTCCTTATCCTTTGCAGATCGCTCAGGGCTGTCGAGACTGACACCGTTCGGCTGGGAAACGACGTCGAGATCGCGCACCCAGCGGCAGAGCGCGCCCAGCTTCGGTTCTTCGTTTCGTAGGCGCATTTCGGCGAGCAAAATCTTCGCATCGAGATATTTTTCGTCGCTGATGGCGGCGGTGACCCTAGCCGTGAGATTGGCGCCCTCTGGGAAGCGTAAGTAATCGTCCGTTACGGCGACAGAACGAAATGGCGTGACATACCGACCGAGTTCACGCCTGTGGTGCAAGACTGGCGGAAATCGTACACTGCAACTCGGAGGTCCTTGCAGAGCTTTGATTTGGTTAGGTTGGGGTATTTTGCGAGCGTTTGCAAAGTATCGGTCGCAATGTCAAGCTCTTCTTCCGAAATGACAGTGTGCAGACTCTTGGGCTCAAACTCGTCCCCAGCAGGAGCCGGAAGAGAGTCCTCGACCTTGGCTACCTTCTGCGCCTGCTGCACCTTGGCTTGTCTCTTTCTTTTGGCAGCTTTGTTTTGCGCCATGTCTTTTGAGCTTTGATGTTGGATGTTTCTCGTGTCTATTGAATCAGGCGAATGTGCCTCGCAACAAATTATTTTGCGTCTTTGGCATACTCAAATTTAGCGGGGCACTCGTCGCCACTGGTGGTGGTGGGGTCCGCCAACTTGGTGGAAACTCGCCACATGTTGTGCGGCTACCCTAGACCAAGACAACCGAACGAGTGGGAGAAGTTGAGCGTGTATAACCAGCTAAAGTCGACGACAATTTCTTTTGTTTTTCAAAATTGTCAGCTCGTAGGCAAAACCCTTCAATTTTGCCGGAAATCCAAAATAAAAGGGGGTGATCCTGAGATAAATGCAATCACTAACTCAATTGCAAATGGTATGAGGAGCGATGCAACCTGCTGCACCCCAATTCCTACTTGTGGCCATGAATTGTGTACTTGTCGATATATCGACATATAATGTCCACGCCATTCATTTATCATTGGAACTGTTAGTGAGACGGCAAGAGAAGTCATTGGCTAGAGCTGGCGCAGTCTCCTAGCCCAGATTTTCAAGTATTACACGGATGCCGATAAAGCAGAGCACTCACTGACCAGCGCGATAAGCGATTGGTAAAGTAATTTTCTTTTCTCGTGAGCCTTCGACACTCACACCCTATTCTACTAATTCTGATGTCGGTATTTAAGCACGATGCCACAATTGGACATCGGACCAGGTGATGCTAAGATCGCCGCTACCACTGTTTGTGGTGTAAGCGCCAAGTTTGTCATAAAAGCTACCACCCGGGGTATTGCTGTCGCGGAACATCTCTTTGCCGTTGACGTAAACGCTGAAACGGTTGATATCCGCATTGTGCACCGTGTTGATGCGAACGCTGGTACCAACCTTGGCAACACCGTCCGCGATCGTCTTGCCGCCCTCGACGCTGTACAGGCGACCACCTTGCTCAACGCCCATGATAAAGTAGGGACCATCGTTTCCGTTGAAGGTCTGCTTGATCGAAATGCGATTGCCAGACATGGAATTGATCTTGAAAGTGCCACCGAACTGGTGTGTGCCAGAGGAGTAGTCGTTCTTGTAACGGCGCTCAGCGCGGAGATGGCCATTGGAGCAGCCGGAGCCACCCCCACTGCCGTCGGACTGTCTTGGGATGGAAAAGGTGTCACCGTTCACTCTGCCACCTTCGCATTGCTGTGCACTGAAGGAGGGATGATCCTCAACCCAGTTGCCGCTCTCGACGGGGCTGCCTGCGAGAACGGCAGTGGCCGCTGAGAGGGCGAAGAAGAGAGTCTTGGTGAGCATGATGGCAGGGGATCGAATGGTAGTAACTCGCACAGGTACACTACTTGGGTTGCAACAAGGTGTAGTAACAGTAAATCTGCTCTACGAAACTTATTTTCGATTCGCATCGGTCGCGGAACTCTGATTACTTTATATTCCACTACCGAACGAGAAATGACCGTGTGTTGAACTTCAATTGGCGGAAATAACAAAGACGGAAGTGCCTGTGGAGGTGGCGCTGAATATTGGGGAGCATAAGCACCAGGAGCGATGCGTCGAATCAAATGGGTCGATCAGAGCGAGGTGTTGCTGCTAATAACGCCGTCGTTCTTGGCATTACATGAATTTATGTCCCGTATTTACGGCCGCTATCCCTTTTAACCCTAAGCGTGAATCTGATCAGAAATATGGACAGGATGCGATTTGTTGAGTACACTGCGAGAGCGTTTTAACTTAAGTTGCAGCAACAGACTGCGCCTGCCAGGTCACGCCATCAGGGAATGGTCAAAATATCGAGTCCAAGAGTTCAAGATTGTGAATGTATTCAAGTCACAGCACTCGAGCCGTCCAGTTATAGCGCTTGCTACCTAACGAGGTAACTGAATGAGCTACGAATCCACTAACAAATTAGGGCGGTCAACGACTTAGAACTGTGGTGACAATGACAGGCCGAAGCACTTCTCCACTTGGGCGCCCGTAATCGACCCGACAGCGCTGCCACCCTCAAGAACTTGGATACCTGCGCTGATGTCCTTGGCCAGGAAAACGCGCGGCACAGCATTGTTGGCAAAGTCGCAGACAATGGGGTAAAATATTTGCTGGCTTGCGTCCGCGGCCATGTAGAAGAATGAGCCATCAGCGGCGGGCGCCGGCACGAGCACCGTCGCCACAGCCCCGTTCGGTATCTTGTAGGCTGGGCTCGAACGCAGGCGTGACACGCCGAGCGTGTTCATAGTGCTGGCATAGTAGTGCATGACGTTCAAGCTGCCATCAAAGGGAATGATGCCTTCATGGGTTGTGGGCCACAAGGAGTTGCACTTTGAGTTTGTCTCATTGCCGGCTGCGGCGACATACACGTTGCCGTCGTTGCACGAGGCCGCCATGCTGGTCCCGACCGTGGTACGCAGCGGCGCCAGGTCGAAGCGATGCCCATTCTTGAAAACCTGGGGACGGGCGTCTTCACTTTCGGAGCAAGAACTATTAAGTGAAGGGCTTCTTCGTTCTGCAGATGAGGGAACAGCCGTGCTAGAGATGCTGGTGTTGGTAAAACGATGCGGCGCATCAGATGCGCTGTTCTGAAGACCGAGCAGCATGTTGGAGGCCTTTGGCTTCGGAACGGATTTCGATTTGAAACTAGTATTTGTTAGTTCGTGTTAGTTGGAATAAAGAATTGACTTACTCAAGGCAGCCCTTGATGATGGGTTGGAATCCCGTATCGTGAAGCACTTTCGAGGTGATGCCAATAATGTCCAGCGAGAGTTTGTTCTTCCAGTTCAAACTGGTGGCGACACCGGCACAACCGCCGAAATCTTGGAGCCCGCCACGGAAACCGTTCGCGTCATTGTAACTCGCTGTGCCCGCGACTTGAGCCACAGCGCTGATGGCAGGTTCCTCCACTATTCCCAGCGCGATGTCATGTGAGGCTATTTTGAGGCCAACTTTGATGCCAATGGGGAGCGTGGCACTTGCGGCCATCATAATTTCGCCTTCAGCGTCCATGACTGGCTTGAAATAGGGCGTCCAACCAGAGGCCGTGCTCTTGCTCGGCTCGAAGATGTGAAGCACAGCCGATGCCTGCGTCACACCCATTTCTCCACCGACGAGAAGCTTGCCCTTGGCTGCGGCCTCCAGTTCGACCTTGGCCGCGACCGAGATGTATGGTCCGACGGTAACGATTCCGTACGTCAACCCTGGCAAGCCAAATGTGAAAAGATCTTGTTGGATGCTTTGGCTGTATTTGATTTGCGCATCGACGCCAACTTTGAGAACCATCTTCATGTTCGTACTCATGGACAATTCGCCGTCAAAGATACCTTTAAGAGGAGTGATCTTGGCCTTTCCGGAAAATACAGCCTGACCGGAGACACTGCAGTCGACGCAGTAGATGTTGACATGTTCCTGAAACTCGCCCGAGTTGGACGCTTTCTCGTGTTTGAACAAGGCGATGGAGTCCTCGCCCCACGGCGACGCCTCCTTAGGAATGGGAAGTTGCGTTCCGGGAAGGTCCCAAGAGGCTGGTTCGTTGAAGTCACCTTGAATCGTAAGAGCATCAGCGACAGTGTTATAGACGGTCTTGATGCCCTCGACAAACCCATGCCAGAGGTCTCCCCAGAATCCGCGGACCTGGAGGAGACGTCGTCGATGAAGATCGCGAGCGACCAAATGACTGCAGCTTCCATTGGTAGAATTTTGCACGGAAACAATAGCCTCGCCATCGGCAATAATCTGGTTCAAGAATCCCTGGGAATCTGACTGCAGCTCATGATATCCTAGGGCATCATCGAGCGAGCTGTCGAAAGAGTGGCCAAATGAAGTAGCCACGCTGGGGTTGTTATTCGACGAATCGGGTTTTGGGCTGCTTTGAATTAAAATCTTACTCAATATATTCAGCTTGAGCTTTGCTGACAGGCACTTACTTGACAAGGCCATTGGCTGTGTGGTTGAAAGGGTTGCCACCTGGCCTAGTTGAGTTACCACGACCAGTCTTTTCTGGCGCCCACAACCCCCACTCGGTCTCAGCAGATTCCATGACATTTTCAGGATGCTCAGTTTTGCCAGAGGCAACGAAAGTCCACTTCTCCCTGTCGACCTCCACGCTAGTTGCGCGAAAGTAGCACCGATCCTCCGCCGAGGGACCAGCGCAGCCTTTGGCGGTCGCGATGAGCAGCAATTCGTTGTCAGTCTCCCAGCTCCCAGTAGCGCGCTCAAAAGAATCTCTTGTGCCGAATTTGATCTGTAAATTGTCGTTCTGGGTGTATTCAACGCTCACATGATCTGTGTGATCGAGATTAATTGACGGAAGGGTAAAGCGGTAAGTTAAGAAAGCAAAGTAGCCTTCCTTGGTCGGATCTGCTGCAAGGTCAGAAATCAATCGATCAAAGTAATTTTTTGCCCGTATAACTGTACCCGAAGCTCCATAGTACATGCGCGATTCCTGCTTTGCAGGAATAGGCTCAACATTCTCGAGAGCGCTGGTATCCCATGACCAGTGCACACTGGGTGTCAAAGTTTGGCTTGGCGCAGCAGACTCCTTCTGGCTGTCATTTTCAGTTTTCTCATCAGTTTGCATAGGTGTTTCTGTAACAGGCTTCTCCACCGGGACCGAGCCGCAGAAACCGCCTTGTGCTGGAGCAGCGCTAGGCGCAGCTTCGGCCACCTGAGGTTCAGTGACAGCTTGGACGCTGCGGCGGGATATCTGCCATTTCGACAGTGAAAAGAATGGAAAGGCAGCAACAACGGTTACTGCCCAAAGGAGCGTAAAGATTGTATTAATGAGCATCGCTGCTCAGGAAAGAGTGACTTGAAAAATGATCGTGTAGGAGCTTGACGAGCCTGCTGAGTTGGAAGTGCATGGCGCGCCGTCCTCTTTTATCGTCGTGCCTGAAATGGTCCATCACGAACAGGACCACCCATTTATTTTATGCGGAGAAAGCTCTATATCACCGGATTTAATGCCATGTATGCAGGAGAGTGGCGGGCCTCATTTCAGTGACCCGCCGCACGCAGACAGTGCTGAATGGAGGACGCATAAAGCCTAGTAAGCCCTAGGACTTGCCGAAATTGGAAGAATCGAGCTCTATTGGTGCGAGAGAATAACCCAATTGACATGCTTGATCTATCTGTCAACGCCATGTCGACGTGGCGCCCCTTTCGACGATGAGAAACGCCATCCAATGGCTGCGCAGGAAGGGCATTTCACAGCCGTTGGCGGCTTCTAAGGCTACAAGGGTATCGGGCCAGTCACGCCACAACGGCGAGGATGTGATGCACAGGCCTCTGTGGCCATATTTTCTACCCCAGACCAATAATTATGAGCGAGTTTGGAGTTCTGGCCCTCGGAATCTTGGCACCTATCACTCGCTCGTAAATCCACATTTTTTTCCCTTTGCGGCGGCTTCCGAGAGCAAGCTGGCGTGCATTCTCGGTTCCAGAGTCAACGGCCGGCTATCGCTCGCATCATGGGTAAGGCGCTATTTTGCATCTAGCAATAAATGCAATAGTTTTTAAGCTTATATCAACTATCGACAGGGAAGGAAGCCATGTCATTTATACGAACTCGGCGCAACTAACAGTCCGCTACTCAACGGACTTCCATAGCCCCTCCAATTGGACGATGGACATCATCGGCGTACCGTTCGCTGCATTCATGCCCACGGCCTGGTCAAACTGCATCGCGCCTTGAGCACCAGCCATAGTTTCGTAACCGTATCCAATCGCCGAATTGCCGTAGTGGCCATAGGTACCCACGGCAGCGGATGCCGCAGCAATGTTGTTGGCACCAGTATTGATCACAGAGGCCATCATGAGCGTCGCTTGCCGCTCCATGTTCATCTTCATTACCTGCAGATGCTGCTGGATTATCGGATATGTCTGTTGCCAGATTTGCAACCTCTTCTTCATGAATTCGCCGAACCCAGCCAAGTCATTTTCAATGCAGGCAACACGCCAGAGGTCACGAACGCGCGTCGAGTAAAAGTCACATTTAAGTTGCGTGGGGACTTGCGTTTCTGCCGAAAAGCACTCAGAGAGCTGTGTTCCTTCAATAGGCGCCGTGAGCCAGCAAGACGGGCAGCAGGTGAATAAGTCATTCGTATACCAGCGCAAGCCGGCTACAGGCTTGTTTCCCGGGCAAGGCGGCACGTCCATGATCCGCCGCGCGAACTTGGTAAAGGTGTCAAAATTACCTGAATCCACAGCCATATCGAGCTTGCTATAGATGGAGGTGACGTGTGGCGCAGCCAGGTTCATGTTGCAAAGTCGCAGCTGACCTGGGGGAACATATTTTGGCTGTAAAATGTGGCCCGCTCCGAGGGCTTGGAAGAAGCACGTATAACATGTCTGGCAGATATCAATCTCTGCGGCAGCAGGCACAAGAGAATACCAGACAGGCGACGGCGTGCCTTCTTTGCGACACACCGGGTTGCGGATGACGACCTGAGCAGCGCGGTGAAAGACAGCCCAGTCAGTCACGCGCTTCGCTTCGTCAAACACAACGCGGAGAGGAATATTTCCTCCATACATGCACACCACGGGTGAACCGGGAGGTAGGATAAAGGGGGTCGGCTGGAAGTGAGCTGCGGCGATTGTGTTGTGCACAGCGTCGTAGTAGCATGCCTCACATGTCAGCAGCGAGTCAAACTCCGGGGCACGCAATTTATGCCAGCGCCGTGACGCGCTATCCGTCTCGGCAACTGCCGTGCACCGGGGTAGGTTTCTGCGAAACAGCAGCCAATTGGCAATCTGACCCCAGTCGCCTGTCCCACCCAGGAGCTTGTGGCAGAAATCCCAGGCCACGTCGCACTCGAAGGTTTGGCCGTCGGGTTGCTGGACGGGCGCAGTGGCGAAATGCGCGGAAAAGGACGAGGCCAGGACGTGATCCTCGTAGCAGGCGTGGCAGGCGCCAAACTTGTCAGCCAGCGCTGGGTCGGCCAGCGAGAACCATGAGAAGTTATCCGCGGATGCGACCGCCGCGCCGGGTCCTTTGCAGCGAGGAATCGTGGCCCGGCGAATCCAATAGTCCTTGAAAATGTCAAAGTCTTGTCCTTCAACCGCCTGGCGCAGGAGGGCGCGCGTCCGCGGTACGTCAAAGTCGCAGAGCCGTCGAGCGCCGGAGGTGTCGGGCTCATGGCCAAAGTTGGCTGTGAACGGGGTCGGGGCCAGGTAGTCGTGGTAGCAGCGGGAGCAAATGCCAAGGTTGGGCGCCAAGCGTAAGTGGTACCAGTTTTGCTCAGTATCCGTCGCTGATCGCCCAGGGCACGTTCGAATCGGTTTTACGGCCATCTCTGTAGCGCTGTTTGATAGATTTTCAACGGTCTGTGTTGGTGGCGTGCCTTGGCGAGCAATTTTCCCTCTCTGCCCTTTTATTATTGTTTTTTCGCCTTCAGCGCTGCGGATCCACGGCTTTTTTTCGTGCTCTGCAGAAAATGAGGCTGACGCCTAGCGCTATTTGGATAGACTGCGAGGCAGTGTTTGTACGGGTGTGGCATGGGGCGCAGCGGCGAGGTTGTCAAATGGAAATACCATTGTGAGCATTGAGCTGCAACGCGTCCCGAGTTAGCCGAAGGCAGTATGAAACTGCGCTGAGTCTTACGCTTTGTATTTTTTCCCCTCCGAGGTTAATCAGCGTAGAGAACTTTAGTAAATTCTCAGCGAAGTTTTGGCGGAAGTACACGCCTTCTCGTGGAGGCTGCATGGTGGATTGTTAGTGATAGCTCCGAGTTTGACAGTGTAAGACTGTTGTCGAGCAACGTATAGGCAAGTCCCGCCACAGACGTGGTAAACGAAGCAAAAAGCTGCAGCGCAGCTGTATTTATAAAACGAGAAAGGAATGCATGGGATATAAAATTGTCCATCACATGAAGACCATGGGCCTAACAGGCCGTCATTCGGTGACCGAACAAGCTACGCTTCTGATTGGCGGAATTAAGATGGCGGTGTCGGGTTACGGCTGGCGGGTCTATCCAGTAGCGCAATTTAGTATGCGCAATTCTGTCATCAGACATGGGAGCCTGGATTCTTATCGAAGCATGAAAAAAAGTTGCGATTCGCATATATTTGCAATCGCAGCTTGAAAAATATCCCAATTGAATCCATCTTAGGCGAAAGGGCTTGTAATTATGACCGAACCGGTCAAGCGACGCCGGCGACCTGCTGTGTAAGTCACTCTGCGATGGAGAACTTGCGCGGCGCCTCTAACTATGCGATAGAGCCTGCGTCTTGTGTCGCAAGCGAAAAATCAAGTGCAACCGAGAATTTCCATGCAACAATTGCATCCGTTCAAGGACAGGAGAATGTATCTACGAAAACCGATCTTTTGAGGCTCCTGAAGCACAGGAGGCACCCGCCGCGACCCATTCTAGTCCTAGACACCGGCAGCCTCAGCCCATCCTGCCAAACACTCGCGCTGCGCCGAGCTCAACGACGTCAAATTCGCTATCACATCAATCCAGTCCGGCATCGATACAGTCGCCGCCAAATGTAGCTTTTTCTACGGAAGCGGAAGCAAGGCGACTCAGGCTGAGGATCCGAGAATTGGAAGACCAGCTCTCACGAGTGAGCATAGAATCGAGCTCAAGCGCCAATGCGACAGTCAGTTCATCGATTGAGACGACAACCTCCAAGCTGGGAGGTGTGTTTCATGTGCAATGCGAAACTCCTATTGGCAATGGTGGACCGATGATTGCGCGCAGCATGATGCACAAGACGTGCATGTTTGGCCAAAGCCACTGGTGTGTGACTGGTGTTTTACTAGTAAGTGCGACGGAATCGGTAGTGAGAGTTGCATTCTCACATGGCTAACTTCATAGATTCGCGACATATTTGAGACTATCGATGAACAACTGCAAGAGCGCGGCGCAAATGCCTGGGCAGGCATCGCGAAATGCAAAATGCTGGCACGGTACATCAAGACCAAGCGAGCACCCAACTGGCCGGCTCGGGTCGCTTCCGCGATACCCGGCAAGCCCGTCGCGGATGCGCTCGTCGAAAACTACTTTGAAAACACCGAATTGCTCTATCGCGTGCTTCACATCCCCACGTTCCGAGAGCGCTACAACGCCATGTGGACGTCAGGAACGCCGCCGGACCCCGCCTTTCTCATCCAGCTCAAGCTCATCTTGGCACTCGGCTCGATTAGCTATGATGAAACCTTTTCGTTTAGAACAATTGCTATGCAATGGGCATACGAGGGACAGACATGGCTCACAGAGCCAAAGTTCAAGGCGCGACTAGATCTTCAAGCTATCCAAACCAACATTTTGCTGCTGCTGGCCCAAGAGAGGCTCGGCATCATTGGGGATTCCATGTGGATTGCCGTAGGGGCGCTCGTACGAAGAGCCATTTTCATGGGTCTACATCGCGATCCTGCACGTTTGCCGGATAGGACGGTTCTCACCTGTGAAATGCACCGACGACTGTGGAACACCGTCATCGAGCTCAATCTCCAATCCAGTCTCGGATCTGGTGGTCCAGTTTTCCTCTCAATGAGCGACTTTGACACCCAAGCTCCGGGAAATTTTGATGATGAACAGTTGCTGGAGCTCGACCCCGTACCTCGGCCCACGAACGAGTGCACGCAGATGACTATGGCCCTGGCACTGCGTGAGACCTTTTCCCAGCGCCTAGACGCCTTGCGCTTTCTCAACGACGTGTCGTCCAGTGGCTCCTACGACGAGACGCTGCGTGTTGACTCCGAGCTACGCGCGAGTTATAAAATCCTCAGTCGACGTCTGCAGTCCTTGAAGGGGCACGGCACGAAGGCCTCGCTCGCAGAATCGGAGCTGCGCATCCTCGACATCATCATGTACCGGTACTTGACAGCGCTACACGTGCCGTATTTCGTTGCAGCGATGCAGGAGGCACGGTACGCCTACTCTCGCGCTGTCGTCGTCGATTGCGCTCTCAAAGTCTGGAACTCGCTTGGGGGCACCACGTCTATGCAGCCGTCGGCGTCCTTCGACGCCACTTGCGATCTGCGACGGCAGGTGACGCGGTCCATGGGGTTCGTCACCATTGCCGCGATGCACTCGGCGCTGCTCGTCGTCATGGAACTGCGAGCACAGCTCAAAGAGAGCGACGGCGTCGGGCCCAAGCTGATGCGGACGGACTTGCTCGCCGTGCTACAGCAGTCGCAAGAGTGGTCGCTCGAAGTGATAAAGGCCGGGCACACCAACGTGAAAGGGTATCTGCTGCTTCGAATCATCGCAGTGTACATTGACGGCATGTCGCGCAACACGTCGCCGGAGGCGCTCATCAAAAACCTACTCTCGACGGCAGAGGAGGTATCGGAGACGTGCGCCGCGCTGTTGACCGAAATGGCTGAGAAGCTGGCAGGCGCTGACGGCGCCATGACCCAGCCAATGCCATCGGCGCCGATACCGACGCCACCAGAAATGAGCGGAGATTGGGTATTCACGGTAGGTCCGACCCTAGCGGCACAGATATTTGTTTTTTCAATGTCACAATGAGCCGGAATAAGACTAACATTTATCCAGGGCTTAGACGAGTTACTCGCTGCGACCGAAGGAAAGACAGCGGGCTGGCCGGCAAACTATGGCTACGATATGGATGAGTTTGAATGGGCCATGTTTGACAGCTAGCCGGCAATGTGGAAACAAGGAAGTGGATTCATTTCGGCGTTTTTATTTGCGATAGAATAATATTTGTATAATAAGGACAAAATCCAGCTCTTATCCCCGATCGGTGATTGGATTTGTCAACATATTTGCGGTCGTGGCACAGCTGATTGGCGCTGCGGCGTGGGGCTTTTCCGACTGTTATATATTTGCATACGGTCACCCGATATCCTTCACCTTCATAAAAGATAACCACGACTTTACCCTTCATCATCATGGCAACCGTCAACATCATGTATCCGTCGGGTCATAACTTTGACATGGAGTACTACCTTAGCAAGCATTTTGCTATTGTTGAAAAGTAAGCGTTTTTCCGACGCCAATCGCTCGCGCCAGGCTAACGAAGGAAGACACTGGAAGCCGCTTGGCCTGCAGGCGTTCGAGGTGGTCACCCTGGAATCAGGCCAGGAGTATCAGGTGCAAGCAATTCTGAAATGGGATAAGCTCGAGTCGCACGCGGCAGCCACGAAGAGCGACGGCGCCAAGGCTGTGTTTGAAGACATCCGCAACTACACTACAGCAAAGCCGGTGGTGTTGTTCGGCCGCAACACTGCTGGAAAGAGCTTGCTATAGGATTGATGGCTCGCGTAGCATTTGGCTTATAGTTGACTACGAAAAGTAAGAATAGGTCCATACTTTTACTGCGAAATATCTGTCAAGAATTTCTTGGAAAGTGATGATCAGCAGGGATATTGAGCGACATAAACTCCGGCTCTGTCTACTAACTGATGCCCACGCTAACAGCGCACGGTCGGCCCTGAAGCTGAAGGTGCTAGTTTTAGATGCTAGGTAGCGATTCCTCCGATCCTAGACAGCTACAGTTATTCTATCAAGATCAAAGAACTATTACATGTTTCGGCTGCATATTGCAGTTTAGTAGCCTAGATTGCTGATTATTGATGTGTCTTCCCCGGAGTCGCGACTCTGGGCACCTCAACTCATGACCCAGTTCGTGTCGCTGGCGCCTTGTCACTGACATAAAGTGGGCTTGCAGCGCTATATTTCAAACTTTGTACCACTCGACAAACGAGAGGTTCGAGCTCTCTACACAATTACACCAACACTCTCGCCAGACACTCAACACAATGGCGGCTCTTATGGATGATCCGGGAGAGAAGTCCCTGGACAAGCTTCTGTCCACACTAACCACCGTTCTTCACCCCAAGACGTACGTCTTCACCTCGATCGAAACCCCCGGAGATTTTCCACCACTCTCGGAAATCCAACTTTTATTCCGCGAGACCGAGGCCGTGACCTTCATCATCACTAAAGATTATGCCGAAGAACGCTGCATTAATTACTTTTTCCCCTGCAAGATGATTACACTTAACGTCACATCGAGCCTGGAGGCGGTCGGCTTCATGGCGGCCATCGCGACGCGGCTGGCGAAGCTGGGAATGGGCGTCAACCCGGTGAGCGGCTTCTACCATGACCATTTGTTTGTGCCCGAGGACAGGGCGCAAGAGGCAGTGGTTGAGTTGAAGAAGCTGGCAGAGGAAAGGAAGCAAGAGTTAGTGTAGGCAATAATTTACAACTCCAACAGGATGGATGTACCCCACCTTGCAAACCGATACCTAAATGCACCCCAGACCATATAAAGAGATAAAGAATCCATTAATATCTCGGAGGCGTTATTACTTTGTCCAGATGAAAATGTATTTTTTTAGAACATGTTTGAGTCGAATCCTGGTGACCGGGTGAGCCAACTCTTATCGCGACAGTGCAGGGTATTACGCCTGGAGAGCTATTGCTGGCATGGTGCATTTTGCCTTCTAAATCTGGCCGCGTCTCGCCATTCATCTCGGCTATGTCGCGCTCAGATTCATTATCCAACTCCATTAAAGCCACTTTGCCGTAGGGTAAGAAAACGAATGATTACTGGTGCGGGAAGATTGTAAGGCAAAGACTTTCACAAGTGGTAGTGGTGAGGCTGGCTCACCCCCTTCCACGCACTAGACCGAATATGGAAGGCTTACCGAGTGCGAGCTGGCACCAAATACGGAAGGCTGGCCGAGTGCGAGCTGGACTCTGAATAACACGGCGAAACAGGCATACTTTGATGCTTGATTTCTTGCGTGAAATACCCCTTGGGCGTATGGCTGATTCCAAATTATTCGATCAATAACGCTCCACTGGATGACGCGGCCACGATGAAGTCGCCATTCAAGCCGGCTTGGCTCTGGTTGGCCCAGAACAGGCAATCATTTAAGATGATGACTTCCCACCAACTAGTTAACAAACCAGCTGCACTGATTTTACTCTTCTAAGCTATCTTTTTTGCCAGTGTCCATTCCCAACTTGAACGTAACAACAATAATAATCAGAAAATCGTCACAATGAATCAAGGCCACGGCCTCCCACCTTACGCAGTCGTCTTCGGCCCTGACGCAAACTGCACCCTCTCGACCTGCGACCTCGCATACAGCGTATACAAGTATCGTCCATCATTGGCAGCGAATGCCGCCTTTATTGGGCTCTACTCTGCTGCACTTGCTCTGCATGCGTTCCTTGGTTGGCGCTGGCGAAGCTGGAGATTCGCGACATGTATAATTGCTGGGTGTCTTTTCGAAGTTATTGGCTACGCAGGTCGCATCATGCTCCACGGCAATCCGTTTTCGTTTGAAGGATTCATGATCCAAATCATATTTGTCACGGTCGCGCCCGTATTTTATACGGCATCAATCTATGTGACGCTGGCTGAAATGTATGCATCCCTCAATAGTAGCGACGGCCGCTTCTACTGACAGCTCTTGTCAGGATCGATCTCCTCTCACCGCAACTATCGCGTTTCGGATCGTCAAAAGCAATAATCTGGATTTTCATCCCCGCCGACGTCCTTTGCCTCGTTCTTCAGGGAGTTGGCGGCGCACTGTCTACCATTGGGCAAGGTTCCAGCCAATCTGGCGTCGACGTCGCACTCGCCGGTTTGGGGCTGCAGGTCGCTGTGCTCTTCGTTTTTATCGTCTTGTTTGTCGACTACATGATCCGGTATAGAAGATATGATAAAAATCAGGCGCCCGGCTGGAGGGTGTTCATTTTCATTGGTTTTCTGTTCGCTGCCGTCTTACTGATCTTAGCGCGCTGCGCGTATCGATGCTACGAACTCAGCCAAGGTTATCAGGACTCAACCGTCATCACAGATGAGAGCCTTTTCATAGGGCTTGAGGGCGTGTAAGTTCCGATTGCCGCATCTCCCCTGGTCATTGACCGTGTCGTGATTTGCAGTTTTGCTGACAGGGGATAGCTTGGTCTTTGTCGCTGTGCTTTGCTTATGCATCGGGCATCCTGGCTTTCTGTTTCGCGGCCTTGAAGCCGGCTCGATGGCGAATGATGGACTCGTCGAAGCAAAGCAGGAATTGGAAAGTGGAAACAATTCTACGAATTTCACAAGCACCTCAGTCGACTTTGCAGTAGTTTGAAGTATTTTTTTTCCGAGTGTTTAGTGCCTACCGCAGAGATCGGTGTTAATCTTGTCTGAAATTCGGGCGCATGCGGCGAAAAAGACGGCCTGCATTCTGCGACACAGAAACGATGAACTTGCCGGCTTCAAGATTCAATGCTAATTGACAATGTCGATATGGTGTAATCACAAAATCTGACTAGCTTTAATTAAATGGAAGGTTTCTTATGCATTTATTTATTTATTTAAAATTTCTCGTAAAACCCGTTTAATTTAGTCTAGTGTCAAATTGATTACGTCATACGAGTCGCCAGAGCCACGTCTCAACAGCGGCCGCGTAGGCGCTCACGTTCCTCTGCAGGTCTTATATACCCTTCAGCTTGGCTGACCCTGAGCAGCCCGATTATAAGAGCCTCATGCCTATTCAAGCAAAATCTCATCGAGCCATCAAAGAACATAAAAAATCGCGCTGGGGATGTATTGCCTGTAAAAGGCGAAAAGTTAAATGCGATGAGGCGCGACCGGCGTGCACTGCATGCTGCCTGCGAAAAGCCGACTGCCATTATCCCAGCGACAGCGATAGCAATGGATTGATCCGGCTTTCCAGGACACAGTATGATAGGGACCCACGGGAACAGGAGGATTTGACTGCGACTCAAAGCTACTCCGGCAAAACCCTCTACAAAGATGTATGCTGTGCCGAGACAGACACGTCACTGGCCGCGGGCACCAGCTTGGCCGGGCCATTGGTCCGCGTTTCCGGAATGGATGCTACAGATAACAAAATGCTCCGGTTTTTGATAGCCAATACTTGCGACTCGCTCGGGCAGGCCAACCGCATGCCGGGGGGCTTCGGCTACACAATGCGCACAGCAGTGGTTCGCGAGGCTCTTGAGCATCCATTTTTGATGGAAACTCTGCTTGCTCTCGCCGCCCAGCATATGCAGCACTCCGGTCAGAGCGTTGACGAAAAGAGACTGCTGGCTCACCGCCGTGACGCATTTCGGCTCTACAGAACTGCAGTTCAGAAGGCAGACCCGAGAACATTTTCCGCGCTGCTCGCTACCTCGCTCATCATACAAGTACTCCCAACTACGGAATTTCGCGACCCCTTTGCCAAAGATCTCTACATGATCGAATGGATGCAAATGTGGCGTGGTATCGGACACATCTACGACCTTTTCAAACATGTCGTGCCAGTACCCAGCGGAGGTGTTATGAATCTCCTCGTTCGTCCACCAGTTGATCCGCATAGTACCCGTACCAGCGCCGTTGTGCCGGGGTCGTTGAGGAGAGCATTCAACGAGATGGCATTGCAGAACATGGATGACGCCGAAGTCGCCATGTACAGAGAGGTCCTGAACTGCTTAGGCTCACTCTATGAAGCCCTGGCAAGTTGCGGGGTCGACGATAGTATGACGGTTCGTGTTGTCACTTGGCCGACCTGGCTCCCAAATGAGTTTGGCACAGCGGCTCAGCAACGAAAACCTCTGAGTCTTTTGATACTCGCCCATTACGGAGCTTTTGTCAAGTTGCTTGATCATGTCTGGTGGTCAAGAGGGATTGGCGACCGGACCATCAGAGATGTCTGTACCTGCCTCGGGCCGCAATGGCGACTGGCCTTGGATGTACCCGTCGCTGTCGCAAAAGCGACCGGACAAGCTGAGGCAATGCAGATTCTTACTCAAGCGCCAAAACAATGATAGCTAGACATATATATTATAGCTATAGTTACTAAATTATATGCGCTCTTTGACGCGAGTGTACACGACCCAGCAGAGCCACAAGCCGATTCATCCACTGGGTCCGCTCCAACTATCATGACCCAAAAAGTCTCGCCCTGTAACAACGTGATTGATCTGCCTTTCCCCGCTTCATATTTCCTCTCGTCGTAAGCACATTATCCATTTCGATTGGTCTCGTGGCAAACCTCCTTCTCGCTCTCTTTGAACAGCTTTAGGCAGTCTTCCAGCACTAACACATGACGCATTGTCAGTGCGCAAAGTTCCCCTCTCGTCGCAATGGAATCCTTTTGTGGATTGTACTTACATATTTCGATTTCATCCTCCCAGACTCCTAATTGGTAGTCGACCAGTCCGTGCTGCTCGATGCCGTCACAGAGACGGATCAATTCATCGCCCATCCTCTTGACCGTCCGCAGTAAGAGGGGCTGCACTACCTTGCTTCCGTGTCTATCCTGCTGCATGTGTTGCTTTTGTTTGAAGATGAGCCCAATCCACGCGTAGTTAAAATCTTGCCATATCTTCAAGCGATCCTTCTGTAAGGTCTCATTCTCATCGGTCAGGCCTGGGTAGCATTGTTTGTTAGAAAACTTGGCTAAACAGAAGGCTATAAGAGAATGTAGTAGAAAATATAGTTAGAATTGTAAGATATATAGTATAATTAGCTTACCTAGTTCCTCGACTCTTGATAAAAGCCAAGAAGAAGTACTTAGGAGCTCATCTGCTGATCTTTCTAAGTTTCCTTCAATTATTTCTTTAAAAATGTTTGCCAAATGTCTTTCGTAATCCTGCCATTCTCCCCGAGATGCAGCTGCCTTGTCGGCCCCGGAAGTCTCGAAAATGTTGGCTGCACTCCCGGCGTCTAAATTTGCCAGGTGGTAGAAGCTTTCCATACTGGTGTCGGTGTCGCTGCCAGTACTGGAACCTCCTCCACTGGCGACGCCCCAAGCGTAATAGAGCGATTTGGGAAAGGCCTGGTAGTAGGCTTCACTTGACTCTTGTTCTAGTGGGGCTGTCGCAGAAGAGACTTCCGCCAAAAGTGTCCCAAAATGGGACTGGTACATGTCTGCCTGGTCGGAAAGCAGCCATGAAGATGTCGCGGTGATATTTTTCGACGGGAGTGACGTGGCGTACTGCGAGGTGTTGAAGATCGAGACTCTTGCACTCCTTTGCGGTAAGTTGCGCATCATCATCATGCCTGTGTTGTGGCTGCCGAACCCGGCTGTTTGCTGCTGCTGCTGTTGGCGCAGCATGCTCGTAGTACTCGGGAACGTTGATATTTGATCTAAGTAATACTGATCGTCGGCACTGACGCTGTTTCCTAGGGTGTGTGCCGAGATAGGTAAGTCGAGTTGCGGTCTGTTGCGGTATCGATCTGACGATAGATCGGCCAATAAATCGGGACATGAGATAGATAAATCAAACGTGGTATATCCTTTTCCTTGGGAACTAATTAGGGGGTTTTGAGTGTATTGGTGACCCTGGTTATGCTCGTCCATATCCCCGGCGAATACTCCAGACGACATCGCGCCGGAAAGTGTTGTAATTAGTTAGAGATAAGGAAATGGGTATGCGGTAGAAGCTGGCTAGTCTGACGACAGTAGACTAAAGATGTGGAGTAAACTCCTCTCACTTGACCTGGTGGGAAGCTTTTTGACGGTGCTGCTGTTGAGCTTGAGGTCACCAAGCACTTGTCGACGAAATATCACGTGAAGCCCACGATGGTAGAGATGGGTGTAATTGGGTGACCAATGGCCGGGGGCTTGTAGGGCTGTAGATGCTGATAAACTGAGCCAACCGGTCGATTTCAAGACAAAGAGATTATGCCGAGTAGTATAAGAAAATTGGCAAAGGGCAGAGAATAACTGGGTAGGATGGGAAGCAGAAAGTGTAACAAGGGTCAGATCTGGTGCGGAAAGCTGGTGTAATGTGAGTTGTCTATGAGTGTAAGTGGTTGGATGAGACTCATCTGGACAAGAGGACGGGGCAGGCCGTCTTATATCGCCAATGACCAAGGAGGCATCGCACTATCATTGATCGACAAAGGTTTCGTTGGGGTATTTAATAGCTACAGCGATGAGGAACCAGAAGCTCAAGCTCTAATCCATATCTGTGTCTAGTGTAGACGAGAGTGGGTTGGTATACTAACCCATATCTATCTAGTGTAGATTTTGGCGTCCCGTGCTCGGCGCCATGGGCTGAAGCGCCACAGGCCTGCAAGCAACGCCACGAGCTGCAAGCAACGCCACAGGCGTGCGACTCAACCGAGACATCCATCCTTGTAAAACCTGCCGCCTCGAGCAGCAGGGGATACAGATGAGACGACATGTCTCCATCCACAGCCACGGCTCGCACTTCTTCCCTCCTGCCGTAAGACACCGTATCGCAGGTTGGCAGCTCACTGTCCGGACATGGTCTTTCGCTATGCCTGCATTTATTCCAGACAAGGAAGCTGCGACCAGTCTCTGTCTGCTATCATTTTCGGAAAGCTGGGGATGACGGGCCCACAAAGCGGCCAGCAAGGTATTTCAATACTGCAAGCGCTGCCACACCCGCCTTTGGTCAACACACATATCCAGCAATGCCCGCTACCACCTGGAGAACACCCACCTGGTGGTAGTAATAGAAAAGTCGGCGTCGCAGAGCAAGCGCCAGCTGACAATCAGGGATGCGCCTTCAACGACCGCTGCAACCCAGGTATCGCAAAATGGGGCGGCGGTGGCGGACGTGTTGCGTCGGTCAACACGGATGCTTCCCGAAGGGCTCAGATGCTAGTAGCCGTATATAGCCATCTCTCGCTTGATTTTGTGATATGACTAGAGCAGTAAGCCTTTCTCTTGTCCATCAGCCCCGCGATAGCTAATTTCTTTTTAAATTTGGCTATGGAGCCACCTTCGCCGCGGGTATCGGGCAAGCAAACCTCATGCACGGACAGGCAGGCAGAAGGCGGCCGCCATCTCCTCGGAGCCTCATTCACATTTCCACGGATTTGTTCATTTATTGCCATCCCTGCGTGGCGGGGATTCCGCAGTCAACCCAGGGGTAGTAGGCCGGATGCATCTGGCTGGCGGTACATGGGGTTACGTTGGTGGGTGCTTGCGAAACACTACTAAGAAAAGTGACACAAACCCGATCGATATTATGGCGTTGCTGCTCCATCTAGAGAACTACCGAAGGTATATCGACCGGTAATAGCTAGACGTATAGTGAGCTGCTCTCGTATCTGGCACACGGCGGCTTGGGCGAAGCATAGGGGCCGGCCTATTGTCGCCTCTCCTGGATGAGTTTATAATCCAAATATAGGCAGTGGAGATGTCGATATCGAGACTAGCGACTATGTAGATTAAAAGGATTTGCCCGTTCTAGAAATATGTATAATGGTAGGGTGCATATAGCGCTATAATAGCCCTGTCATATTGGCCAGAGCTTACGAGTTCAGTTTGAGTTGAGTAAACGCGAGTGAGTTAATTACCAGCTGTGTTTCTGCCATACCCTTTAGACACACCCATCCCTGCTTACAGGGATCTAGGATCACTCTTGTTCCATCCTGCAGGAGACGACGAAGGTGAAGGTTTCACTGTGGAAAAGATGCTCGCTGTGGGTCAACTGGTTGATATAGTTCACGTAACTGATAGAGGTATAGAGAATACAGAAATTTCCTTGCATTGCATTAATCCAGTGACCTGAGTGCTGGCACTCATGGCTACACGTAAGCCTCGGAGTAAGGTTATTCCGGTGGTCAATGCACCTCTCTACTTGTAGTTCATTCGGGACGAGGCCTGGCTTCTGGGGTCGAATGAAGGCCCTCCCAATCTAAGGAAAATGAGCGGAGTTACATCCCGAACGCATAGTTATGCAGCTTCGTCCGGTGTGCTAGCGGCGGGGCAACTACTACCAGCACCGTGCCCTGCGGTGTCCTCGTCTGTGGAAGAGGAAAACCATGAGCCAGAGCTGCTCGACACCGGGACCATCCGACAAAAGAAATGGGCGCCACGCTCCAATACTGGATGTTTCACCTGTCGGTGCGTACATGCCATTAGAACTATCTTGGTTAGTGGCTACAGTTACTGATTTTGTGCTGCAATCGCTGCTAGGGCTCGCCGAGTGAAGTGCGACGAAGCGAAGCCTTTCTGTAGGCGATGTATCAAGACTGGCCACAGCTGCCGGGGGTACGGCGACTATAGGCCACCCGTGAGGACGGTACCGAAAAATCCTGTCACGTCAGAATGGCATCGCTACCAACTGAGCGAATGGTGGTCTCGACAAGGCACCCATGTATCTCCCGACATCGATCCCCCCCATTGGAAGCTAGCGGAAGCTCTTCGTTATTGTACGTGAAAAACATAATAAAGATGATATGCTCTAACTCGAATGCTCCTTTACCGAAAATAAAACTAATTCCGCGCCAAATACTATAGATTATGCGGCCTATAGGCCGTTGTGCAAAACGGACATACAGGCACCCCACGAACCCAAAGTCCATCATCCAGCTTTCGATACAATTAGCTTCATTACTATGATGATGGTCCGGAATCTCGTTTACGTTCAAAAAGGCCGTAAAGATATAACAGCACCAAGGGTTGATCCGGGTCTAAACAGCCTTTGGGCTGCATACTATCGCCAAGTAAATCTACTAATCGAAAGGATTGTTCAGCTCGTTCAAGATAAAAATATTTTAGCCTTCTCGGCCATTTGTCTTATGTCATCGTATGACAAAATGCTAAATTTTCCAACATGGGGTTCTCACTTGAGCGGCTACCTCTCATTGATGCAGTGTCTCGGCGGCATCAAGGTAGTACTGAACCCCAAGTCTGCGCCTTTTAACCATTGTGGTTGTGTTTTAGTGTAAGACAAGAATCGGCCTGAAGTCTTTGAAACTTATTGCCCGTTTAACAGTTTGATAAACTAACATTCCACGTGTTCTATTCAGTGTCAGTGTTTTCAACAACACAACCACCCCATTACGACAACAGGTCCGTGGAATTGACCATCTCTGTGATGATGACATAAGGCGGATCTACTCTTTTCATCCTTATCGCGCCCTTCCATGTCCAATAGATCTGTTCCTATCGATTATATACATCACGCGATTTCGAGTCCACGGAGCCGCGTCAGCGTCATCAGACAAGAGGACCACAACGGAGAGAGTGCAAGGGTTGCTTCAAGGGGCGTTTAAATTTCAACCAGAAACTTGGGCCAAACGTGAAGAGCCGGAGTCGCGTTTTATTAAACAAGTCTGGGCGCGCATATTTCAGGTCGCCGTCGTCCTATATGGAATATTAACACTTCCGCAAGCTGCAGTGACGTCATGGGCAGTATCAGCCGCACAAAAGAGCAAAACTGGCGTTGGCATATACCGCACTCTCTGCAAAGAATATCGAAGCGAGTTGCTGGCGCTCTTACGACGGGCGTGGCCTATAGTCCAAGACCGGACAACCTTGATCTGGCCCCTAGCTGTTGCTGGGGTGGCCGCAGCGGACGGCCCTATCCTAGACAAAAGCTATGTATCAGAATGCCTGCTGGAGACCTGGGAAGATGTCAACACTGACCCACCTGCGATGGCTTGTAGGAAAAAGCTGCTTGAGTTCTGGCAGTCGGGAAGTCGAGAATGGGATGACTGCTTCTATGAGCCAACTTGGTCGACTTGCTAGACCAATTAGATCACGCGGGCAGTAATATAAAATTCTTAGTCTCTTGAGTATTTCTATTTCCTTTTATATTCTCCCAGGAGATGATCCTGGTATGAGCTTAGGCAGTGAAGAGAGGGAGCTGACAGGAGCCGAGGCGCCCGCACGGGAGAAAAGCTGTATCAACAACTGGAATCTTGATTTTCAAGTTAGATACTAATAATACAAACTCTGCTACCATACTACATCAGCTCTTCTCTTCATAAATAGTTGCAAATTTTGTCAGCACGCTTTTTAATGCTGATCTCCGAATTGGCTTTGCAAGAAACTCGTCCATGCCTGATTCCATGCACTCTTTGCGGTTACTCTCCTCCGAGAAAGCTGTCAAAGCTACAATCGGAGCCGCATAGCCCATTTGCCTAATCAGTCTGGTGGACTGTATACCGTCGAGATTAGGCATCTGCACATCCATGAAAATGAGATCGAATTTGTGATTTCTTCCCATGTTTGCCTTGACAAGCTCGTATGCTTCACGGCCATCTCTTGCAATAGTCACGTTGAGAACCTTCTCCAGCTTCAGCATCCTGCGCACGACCTCGATGTTGGTTGCATTATCGTCGGCGACAAGCACGGACAGGTCGCTCGTCACCGGCTCTCCACCAGCACCTTTGGCTTTCTCCGCCTTGGCTCTCTGTATTGCAGCATGTTTCTCACCATTGGTAGTCGGTGCCACAACGGTTGTGGAGTTGGGTGGCTGGCCAGTTGGTTGATTTGGATTCGGTGGAAAGAAAGGCGTACTGAGGCCAACTAGTCGAGGCTGAATGTCATTCATATGTCCTTCGTTACTGCGTGTCGTCATTTGCTCAGACTCGTGCGCCAGTACGCTGCTGAGAGAATTCCGATGACAGCTGCCGCCACCACCAGTTGTTGAAGCGCCGGCGCTGGGTGCTCTCGAACGTGGCCGCGTGCTGTCGGAGCGAGTACTCGCCACCATGTCTGTGATATGCCTCAGAGGTATTTGCAGGCTGAATGTCGAGCCAAGACCTTCACTACTTCGCACTGTTATTGTGCCACCCATTAGTTTGGCCAGCTGCGCGCAGATGCTCAGGCCCAGACCAGTGCCGCCGAACTCCTTGCTAAAGCTGGAGTCAACTTGAACAAACGGTTCAAAAATCTTGTCCTGCATATTTTCGGGAATACCACGGCCTGTGTCTTCAACTTCGAAAGTGAAGAGGTACGTCTTCCCCGCTTCATCAGGTAACATTGGCGGACTGGACAAGTCGTAAACGGGGTTAGCACCTGCTTTCGTAGCATGCGCCATTTCGTCAGATACGACAACTGCCACCTTCTCCTGAGACGCAGTTTTTGACGGTTGTTGTGAGTAAGACAAGTCCCCATTTTCGGTAGGCATTGGTGATCCATTGGCGGGAGTCTTTTGCTTGATGCAATCCCCAACCGTAATCTCATCGCCCCATCTTATTCGAACCTGGACTCTGCCCCCTTCTGCAGTAAATTTGAGACTGTTATTGACAAGATTGATGATCACTTGTAGAATTCGATGCTGGTCTCCTGAGACATACAAATCGCGTATGCGGCTTGGAAGAGAGAGCTTGGGTGCGTTGCGTTGAACGAGGAGAGAGTTTCCGCTAGGATTGTCGTTTCCTGCGGAAAAAAAGGCAACATCTAGGTCAATTTTACCTTCTCGGGCTTGCTTTTCGAAAATGGAAACGATTTGGGATCTAATCTCCCCCAGGCGAAATTCTTTGTATTCCAATTTGATCTCGTGATTGATTTGATTCTTGGAGAAACTTAACAGGTCCTCCAGGAGGTGCAGCAGGAGCTCACCTATTCAAGGTCGGTGTTAGTCATGGTTTTGACACAGCGCAGAGGGTAGGGAGGGCCTTACCCGATCGATACAATGTTTTCAAGGAATGCTGTATATGGAGTACGTCGTTTTCCTCCATACATACGGCACATATTCCCATGATTCCATTCAGCGGTGTTTTCAATTCATGGGAGATATTGGCGATGAAAAGAGTTTTGCTCTCATTGGCAGCCTCGGCGGCCTTCTTGCTGGCTTCCAATTCACGCGTTCGTTTTGCGACCTGCTTATCTAGCGACGTGTACTGATTGACAAGCTCATCCGTCATTTTGTTGTAGACTCTTGTGAGCTCCGTCACCTCGTCGGTAATCCAATGGGATCTCTCCTTCACTCTACCGGGAATCTTGAATGCGCGGCGGTGATTGTCAATTTCCGCTTGTGTAAGTGGTTTTGCGGCCTTGCCAAATCGTCTTTTGAGGCCCTTGAACAGACCCTGGATAGAAGCAGAGGTGAGAGTCCCACCCGAGCTAGCTGCGTTCTTCTCGTCGTCACCATACATGAGCTCATATCCAGGTACAGTGATGGACTTTTCCGTTGCCGTTTTGAGCCTCCGAATTGGACGGACACTAAAATATGCGCATGGTATAATGAGAAGCATGACCAGTCCAGCAGTTCCAAATGCACATCCGAGTAAAATTTTTCGCAACATCGAGATGGGATGGTATGCCTCTCCATGAGTCTTTTCGATGACTATGGCCCAATCAACCAGCGTGGTCTGCGGCCGAGCGACGCCAACAGCAACTGGAAATCCGTGTTCGTTTTTGGTTGTCAAGCTCGCACGGGCATTGTTGAGCTTCGCGCCATAGGTTGAGTAGACACCATGAACAGCTGGGTATTGAGATAACATAAAAGGCATGCCCCAGTTTCCTTGCTTATCTCTGTGGCGATCAACCTGACCTGGAAGCGTGGCGGGTGGAAGAACGAATCGTACCAGATATCTGCTGAGAGAGTCCTTTACCGGTCGATATGTAGCATTTGAGGCTAGCAAAGGTGGTGTGAAGCGGTTCGATGGATCATCCGGAGTGACAAGCAAGGCTACCCCGGTGCTCCCGAGTCCATCCACGGCAGTCTGGATATCGAGGAACGAGTTTGCAGCAGCAACCAAGGTCAGATAACCGAGGATGAAGCCCTGAAGCTGAAGAGATCGGATAGGAATCGTGAGCGAGATGAGCGCGAACGTTTCATTGATGGCCAGCGGACCAAGTAGCAGACCTCGGCTATCGCTCAACAAAACCCCGGGGAAGGCGCTTGCAGCCACCGCAGTCTCCGAAGGTAAATATGGGTTGGGGTAGCCCAGAGTCTCGTAAGTAATGTTGGGATACAAAGAAGGCGGGTAGCCGAATTCGGTGTCGCTCAAGTTAACAGGCGAGCCACTGGGAGTGAGGTATGGCAAGAGTATGTTTTGGGTCTGCGTGCCGATGCCAGAGCCTGTAACGCTGACGAGGCCCGTTGAGTTCTCACCGGTTTGATTGCGCGAGTAAATACGCGCTTGCAAGAGGCCGGTGAAGCTGCTTGTGGCCAATGCGCTCTGCAGGTCGGTAACCGTTCCTTCGAATGGGTCACTCGTAGTCGAATTATGGTTGTAGTAATTGACCAAAGATTTCTGTATCAAGATACGAGTGGAAACTGTGCGACTGATGGTGTTGAGCAATTGAAGTTGCGAGTCAATTTTGGCGGCATAGAGCGAGGCAGCAAGGGCGAGGCTGTCAGATTCAACACTGACAACGAAACTTTGGACGTATATCCATGTCGGCACTGCGACGACGGTCAAAGCTACCAGAGCAACAGCGCTTACAAGTAGCGCTAACTGAATCCAGATTGGCACTCGCATCTTGGTGACGCGATGCGGCTTTTGGAGCCACGGAAGGTAGTACCAGCTGTATCTCGGCGCCGACTGATGTTGTGCGGACTCAGCAGAAACAACGACGAGCTGAGGTCAAGTCGGCTCTGGGGGGCGCAGCGAGTGCTCTATGGCTGGAGGCACGATTGGGACCAAAACGCTCAGGCCAGAACGACAACGAGTCTCACACGACGACACGACGGAGGAAAAAAAATGAGGAGAGTGAGAAAACGAGAAAGCGGGTTTCATTTACGGTGGTGCCGTTGCAGGACAACGGCGTGGCGCCTCAAGCCGTTTGTATTTTTTAGTGACAGGGGCCCGGTAGTGCGTACCGCCACGAGGGGCGCGACCTCAATCCAGGAAAAAAGGTCGCCCTATGAAATCATCTCTGCATCGTGGGCATTGCGAGCAGGGGCCGGATGAATGGCTCCGCGGTGGCAGGCCTCACTCATAATAAATGACAGAGACCACAACAACATGACTGAGGGGGGAGTGGTCCATCGAGATTTGCGATGTTCTAGACCGTTCCGAGTTTAGCCACATTCGTTTCTGGCAGCCCACGCACGTCGACAGAGCCGCCCCCATTTTAAATTTAGGATGGCTTGCAACAAATGTCGAGACGTTTTTTTCACCCATCCGAAAAGCTCATGTCGTACACTGTTTACACACTGATGGCCAGAGTGCTGGCATGTTCGTCGGTCTACATGGTGAGATTATAGCTCGGGGTAACATGCGCCGAGGAATATTCTACCAAGCCGAGTTAGGCAGAGGCCGTTGGCCCCAAACTCAATCAGATCTCTTTAATGATTTTCTAGGAGGATGGCTCTATTAATCAGAGCCCAGGGCCCACAAAAAACGCGTGAATATCAATTTCAGGACCGCGTGAATATCAATTTCAGGACCGCGTGAATATCAATTCCCGTAAAAAAAAAAGGCCGTTTAGCTATCGGGGGGCAACAGGTTCGCCTGGCAGTCGGCAGTCGGGGACCTGAGCCTCATAGAGTCTGTGTGATCAGCGTAGCCTTATGGAGAATGACCGTCGTGGAAAGGTGTTGTGGTTTAATAGACACCTGGGCGAAAGAAGAAGGAAAACCACTACATCGTTTGCATTGCGCGATTCGAGCTGTGCTCGATTGGGGGAAGTATTCAACCGCCATGTGCTGCATCCGATTTGTTTCCGCGAGGGCCGGCCGGCAGCTCGCCTCCACTTGACCCGAGGGACCTGTACACAACCCACCCTACACCTCACAGTGTTACACTCGGTGAAATGGAGGAGCAAACGACACGCGTTTCAATTGCCATCGGAAATACTATACTGGCATAGATGCCGTTGTTTTTCAGAAAAGAAAACCTATGCATGCACTGACTGGGGCGACCGCCTGGTCCTTTACCTTTTATCTTCATCCCAAAATGTCCGCTTGCCGGCTCGAGTTGGAACGGGATGCCGTCTTTCACCGTTTTACTCCTTTGCTGTGGCCTATTGTCCAGTCACCTTGCAGCCGCGGCTGGATGTTGGCGCAACTCCAACTGTGCGTATGGTCCGACCGGTCCCTCGTTCAACGGCACTTGGGATAAATACAACTACTCCCCGACGAGTCGCGCAGTATCGCCTGTTACCATCTACTCTACCAACTTTGACAAGATATCCACATTCCCCCCTTCCAAACCCGTTTCTCTTACCAACAATGGATCTACGTTGATCTTTGACTTTGGCAAGGAGGTTGCTGGAATTTTTTCCGTCACTTATCCAGCTCAGGGGACGGGCAAGTTGGGTCTTGCGTTTTCTGAAGCCTGGAACTGGACCGGCCAATGGTCTGACAGCTCCAACTCCTTCGACACCGTTGATGGCGCTATATATGGTGATGTCAGCTCCACAGCATCCGGGACTTATACAATGCCTGATGATAAATTGCGCAGTGGCTTTCGTTACCTTACTCTCTTCATTACTACGCCTTCTTCTCTGAAGCTATCCATTACGAACATAACGCTAGAAATATCATATGCACCTACCTGGTCCGATCTTCGAGCATATGGAGGCTACTTTTATTCTAGCGACGAGCTTCTTAACCGAATTTGGTATGCGAGTGCCTATACACTGCAAACAAATAGCATTGCCTCTACCACCGGCCGAAGATTTCCTGTCCAGCGCAGCGGCTGGGAGAACAATGAGGATCTGCATCCAGGAGCCATCGACCCGACACTCTATGTTGACGGAGCCAAGAGAGACCGCATTGTGTGGGCGGGGGACTTGAGCATTGCTGTGCCGAGTATTCTTGCAGGAACAGGAGATTGGAACGGGGTGCGCTACACCATCGATGTGCTGTATGCTGCTCAAGTAAGTACACAACGTCACTGCGACACGTTGCATCGGGCGTCAAACGGGATAAAAGTCCCGTGATTAAATAGCTGACACAGCAACAGGCTGGCAACGGTGGGTTGCCATTCGCAGGTCCCGCCGCGTTCTTTTACAACTCCGACACCTACCACATCGCGACGATGCTCGGAACCTACGAATATTTGCTATGGACCAACGATCAGCCTTGGCTTAATTACGTCTACCCAAAGTATAGAGCCGCAATGGAGTTTATAATTGGGAAAATTGACGACACTGGGATGCTGAACGTGGAGGTAGACGGAAAAGAAGATTGGGGCCGGCGTGGACAGGGAGGACACAAGTGAGTTTGAACGCAGGACTGCTTTCCATTCTTCGAATGATGACTCTTCATGAGCCACGGCTAATTACCACCGGAAAAGCTCGGAGGCGAATATGCTGCTATATAGAGTATTGACGACAGGTACCAAAATTGCCAACTGGGCCAAGGATGGCTCGTCCGAGTCGCGATGGAGATTCATCGCCGCGCAGCTCAAATCTGTCATCAATTCTAATCTTTGGGATGCAAGAATCGGGTGAGTACTATAGCTGATAATCACTCGCTGTGACGAGCTAACTCCTGGCAGAGCGTATGTGGACAGCGATGAGAACCGCAACCTCCACCCTCAAGATGGGAACAGTATGGGACTTCTCTTCGGAGTCCCTGATTCGGACTCTGCAGCTCAGTCCGTACCTGACCAGCTGACTACCAACTGGGGACCTCTTGGAGCGATCTCTCCTGAGCTTCCCGGAAACCACGTCCCTTTTATCCAGTCCTTCGAGATCAAGGCACATTTTGCTGCCTCGCAGTCGATTCGTGCCCTGGATCTCATACGCCGCTCCTGGGGCTGGTATCTTAACAGTCCGTATGGCACACAAAGCACCTGCGTGGAGGGGTATCTGGCCGACGGGACCTTTGGGTACAGGGCTACGGATGGCTACAAGGGCGACTCTAGCTTCACCAGCCACAGCCACGGCTGGAGCACAGGTCCGGTCGCGGCGCTCAGCACGTACGTCGTCGGCCTGTCAATCGTAGAGCCGGCCGGACGCCGGTGGTCACTAACGCCGCAGTTTGCTGATTTGATCAGCGCCGAGGGCGGATTCACGACGCCGCTAGGCACGTTCAGCGCCGGATGGAAGCTGGACGGGGACAAGTACAATCTGTGGTACTTGGTGCCGAAGGGGACAACGGGTACGATTGTTACGCCTGGAAGCAAAGCGGAGAAGCTTACCAAGAGGGGGGCCGTGGACGTGGCAGCTGGATCCTTTGCTGCGGAGGGTCAGGCTCTAACTCTCACCGTAGTCGGAGATGGAAACAAGCACGAGTTCAAGATTACAAGGTAGTTATCGTTAAGGTTATAGAACATGTAGTACACTACGTAGAGAGAAAGAATTGATTAATTAAGCAACTTCTATTATATAGTATAGTAGCCTAGGTACTATTAATAGGGAAGTAAGCCTTGCTTCTTATAGATTTCTAGTACAAATAGGGTATAATTATATATCTCTTCAATAATTTTTATAAAGAAAAATAATATGTTAAACCTAAGAGGCGCAGCTAATTGCTCTGTATTAGGCGATTTCTGTCGCCGCTCTATTAGGCAGCAGGCGGCAAAGGGTGAAGGACAGGCAGGTTCCAGCGAAGTACTTTGTGCTCCCTAGGCGCTAGAATGACTAGCCCCAGTGGGTTCCGGTCTCTGGTTCTTGGGCGTTGTGCTCTGCCATTCTGCTACCTTATCGTATTAGCGGGTTGATAAGGGGGCTGCTCCATGATCGATTGGTCTACTGTAGCGATTAGAGTTTATAGCCCCCACAAAGGCAAACTGCTAAGCCTCAGAGAATATAACGCAAAGCGGAGGAGCTTAAAACTCACTCGACACCGCGGAGCCACAGGACAGCTCACGCTCTCATATAAACGTAGCGGCAACGCAAGATCACGAAAGCCCGAGCCGTACCGCAATTACCTTTATCTCTTTAAGACAGGCCAGTTGCTTGCTGCCCGCATTAGTGCTGTCAACATAATAGAGTTGCGAACCAAGCAGACATCATGAGCCTACAGGAGCTGCCTTTTGATGTCTTGCATCAGATCTGGCAATTAGCCTCGCCCTACGACTTCGAGGCGTGCGCGCTGACATGCAAGTACCTCCACGCCAGCGCACAGCCGCTACTGCAACGGCACAACGCGCTCCGCAAGCAGTATCGCAGCTTTCGCCTGCCGGAGAGGAACAAGTGGACTGAAGACGCCTCTCTTGAGCCCTACACGCTTCCGCAGCTGCTGGTTGACATAGCGGCAGACCCCGTCATCGCCGAGTACATTGTCCACGTCGACCTGGAGCACCGAGATTCGCTCAGACTTGTCTACGAGGAGGAAAATGAATGGGAAATAGCCATTCGCGCCAAGATGGAGGCGCAATCAGACGCACTTTTACAGCTAATGCGCGCGTCGCCGTACTTTGCGCAGCTCAACGTCGCGCCGAGTAGGATCCTGGACTGGTTCAACTGCATACTCCTGGAGTCGGCCGATTTTGACGATGGGCAGTCTATAGACTTTGCAGCAGCGTTTCTGTTGTCTCTGCTACCCAATTTGGAGTCCTTGGCGCTGTCGCGCGACTGGATGGTGGTGACGGTCAGACCTGACCCGGACGAGAATGATCTATATTACAGCGACGAGGACGAGGACGACGGTGAGGGTAACGCGGTCATGCTTGCCAAGAAGACTGCTCCCCTGGTTCGAAAGTTTATCCATTACATAGTAGAACAGGCCAACAGGGAGGATTTGACGGGGCAGCCGCTGTCCAAGCTGCACACCTTGCATCCCACATGGGCCGTGGACACGCAGTTTGGCGATAACCTTGCATCCATCTTCCCGTTCTTGACTCTCAAGTCGCTTCGCAACGTATTTCACGACTTTGGTACTCTTGACGTGGAGGACTTTCCCTCGGCGGCTAATGATGACAATGCGTCAGCGGGTGATGATGAGGACGACAACGACGACGTGTCGGATGAGGGCGAGGAGGATCATGAATCGGATGGTGCTGACCACGAAGATTCGTTGGATGAGGAGAATGACGAGGATGACGAGGATGAAGAGGGCTCAGAAGTTGACAACGTTGAGGATGAATGGCGCAGCGCGGAGAATGGCCCTCGTCGATATGACACTCTCGGCGCCGCCGTTGAGCAAATGATGCTAGACTACTGCATCATCAGCCCCGGCGCCTGCAAGCTCTTCTTCTCCAAGATGGAGCGTCTCACCATGCTGCAGTACCGGCACCACACCATGGAAATGTTTGGCCACGAATGGGACGCCGATGCCTTCCTGCAGGCACTCGCGTCTACCCGCGCTGGGCTGTCGCTCGAGAAGCTGGCCGTGCTGGCGGGCATGGTCTGGGACGACGGCTCCCCCATACGCTCGCCGCTGCACGCGTTCCGCGCGCTGCAGCACCTGGAGCTCGACGGTGTGTTCTTCGGGCACAATCGGAAATGGGACGAGGGGACGCCGGCGCTGCATTCCTTGCTGCCGGCGTCGCTGCGGACGTTTGTGCTGCACATTTCTACTGAAAACTACGAGTGCGTGGAGGACTTGTTTGACGGGTTTCGGGACGAGCGAGATAAGCGCCTCCCGCAGCTTGACCGCGTCGAGCTGCGTGTTCGCGATGTTGATTTCATGGGCTGCCCTGTTGAAGAGCACCAAGAGTGCCTTGCCAAGATACAGTCGATTGCGGATCTTCATAGCTTGACCATAAGCGTTGTTAGCGAAGATGAACATTCTACTCATCGAATGACATGAGGATCCGTCAATATACAAATAGAAATAGGTTACTTGCCATATTTATTAACTCTATAGCACCAAGACATGTTTAAAGCAGTAAGCAAGCATGCTATCTATTATACGGCGATAATTTCTACTAGAATTTATGAAAAATTAGGTAGACCTACTAAATTCGTTTAAGTAAATTTATTATAGATTCAAGTAGAATACCTATATTAAAGTATATATTAGTATAGAGTAGCTAGGTTATATTTATGTAGGAGTTATATTTGTATAATTTTTTTTAAATTTAATATTTAAAAAAAATATTTTATAAATTATATAAAATAAATATATTTACATACTTTTAAATAAGAATAGTATAATACAGGAAAAACGACACTAGAGGCGCAGTATAGGGTAAATCCCTAGATAAGCCAAAGTCATAATCGCTCCTAGTCACATAAAATCCTAATACTCAAAAGTAAAGGGGAGACCAGCCCAAAAGAGGAAAAGCAACAATTATTCCGTATAATCATACAGAATATAGTTAATCAAACAACTATCGACGTACGCTGGCGCGTTGGTTGAGGGGTTAGTTGTTGACGGCCGTCGAGGCTGGTATCAACATTGACATTGCGGACGAAGTAGAAAGTGCCTTATAGAGGGCTTTTTCTGTGTGATTACAGGCAAATCTTCAAAAGATAAATATAAAAGGAGCAAAAAAGTTGTTTTTTTCGTATTGTCTACTAGCGAAAATCTGATTTTGTGCCTCCTTGGGCCCTGGGGTGGTCCCTGCCCTCTTTGGGCTATAATCTGCCGGGCCAATTCCCCCCATCTCAATAGATTTAAGAGTTATTTACTATCAATATAGCGAATTAATATTCACACGGTCCTAAAATTGATATTTATGCGGCTTTTGTGGGTCCTAGGCTCTGATTGGCCAAAAAAAACTAGGTACTTCGGAGCGCTGGAAGCCAGCGCTCCAGGGCGCTGCCACAGGGCCTCGAGCGCTGGAAGCCTGCCACAGGCGCTGCCTCAATTGATACGTCTATTGATACGCCAATTGGTACGTCAATTAATACGTCAATTAATACGTCAATTGATACGTCAATTGGTGCGTCAAAATTGATACGTCAATTGGTGCGTCAATTGGTACGTCAATTGACGCTGCCTCGAGCGCTGCCTCGAGCGCTGGAACGCTGCCACAGGGCGCTGCCACACGAATTTAACTATGGGAAAATGCTGCGATGAAGTTCAGCTGTTATTGACTGTGACGTGACTACTACCAATCGCCAGGCCAAACGTGTACGGAACATACTTCAAATAAAGATGGGATAGTGTTTATGGTTAATTTGTATAATTTGTATAAAGTTGATCAGAATGGGTTTCAGGTACGCACGGCCTGCGCCGCAACGGCACCTTAGTGCGGGGTAGAGTGCGGAAGTACCTAGGTTGGGAAGGCACAGCTGAATCCAACAAGCTAACAGCGTAGCATTTTTCCGAAAACATTAAACATGGGTGTGTGAAATGCGGAGAAGAGCGCGCGAGCTAAAGCATATTGGTATAAATAATAGATCAGCGTCACCGGATCTCTGGACTTGCACACTTGTTCTAGAGCACTGGCATTGGTTCAGAAGCAGTCTTTTAGACAGCGTTAATTGCTAAAGTCAACTATGCATTGGCCAAACTTAATCATTGCAACTGCTGCCTGGGCCGCCGTCGTCTCCTCTACTGCGGCCCCCGCTTCCCGCGATGGCGGCGGCCGCTTCGAGCCACTCCCCGCAATCCCCGTCGCGCCACGCCAGGAACACACCACTGTCCGGCTCACGGCGTCCACGCTCGCCATCCTCGGCGGCATCGTACCGATGGCCAGCGCCCCGTATGGTGTCATTACCACGAACCTCATGCAAATCTATAACATCACCAGCCGCACGTGGAAGCGCGTCGCCGACCTACCTGTCGCCCTTAACCACCCCAACGTGGCCGCGGCGGCCGGCAAACTGTATCTCCTCGGCGGCCTCGCGCCCGACGTTAACAACGGCAGTGTGTGGAATGCGACAGGAAATTCGTGGGCTTATGATCCAGCGACTGACAAATGGCATACACTGGCACCCACGCCTCGCGGGTTTGAAGCGGGCAGCGCGGCGGTTGGCGTGCATGACCATCTGATCGTGCTGGCAGGCGGCTTGCGCTCGCTAATCCCGGGTGTCGAGGGGGCACAAGACACGGTGGATAGCGTGGTTGCGTATGACTTTGGCGCTGATGCCTGGCGCATGATGCCTGCGCGGGCGCGGACGCTGCCGGAAGGACGAGATCACGCGGGCGCGGCGGTCGTCAACGACACGTTGTACATTGTGGGAGGACGGCGCCGCGGGCAGAATAATGTGCGTGATACGGTATTTGCGCTGGATCTGACATGCATGAGCACGGGGTGGAAGGTGAAGGGGGGGAGGATGCCGACGGCGAGAGGCGGACTGTCGGCTGCCGCGATCGGTAAGACAATCTACACATTTGGGGGTGAAGGAAACCCAGAGCAAGGCTCGCGCGGCGTGTTCTCACAGGTCGAAGCCTATGACACGACAGCGGACTCTTGGAGGAAGTTGAGCAACATGTCAACACCGAGGCATGGGACCTATGCTGTCGCCGTGCGCGGGGCTGTGTATATTCCGGGCGGCGGCAATCAGCAAGGGGCTGGTCCCATCAGTCTGCACGAAGCATTTTATCCTTGACGCTATTATGCGTAGGTGAGACTTTGGGCGAGGTAAAGTCATGATGAATCGGTGTTCTGGGTGACATATGTGAGAGCGGTTGAGAATTGAAGCAATACATTGGCACTCCAGCCGCGTTTCTTGTCTTCTGTGACTTGCGCCGTATCTGTCACGCTGCCTGTGTTGGAAAGGCAATGCAGGAGATAGACATCTACAGAAGGTACCCGGTTGTGGATCGAGTAGTTATTGTATAGAGAATTGACCTGCACGTTGCCTCTAGGCCGTTGTCGCGCAACTCGTGACTCGCTGATGACTTTCTCAAACCATAGACAAATTACAAACCAGGATGTTCTACCTTGCGGATTTTGCTATGTTAACGGAAATGGAGGTGGCATGGAAACATGTCTCTGTACGAATGACACCATGATCATCGGCTCGAGAAATAGAATCGGCATATATACGTATACCCGCCGAAATTCTTTCGCATTATGACATAGGGAGCTTTTCGACTTCAGCATGCTCAATTACGCCCCAGCCACCATCACCGACCCTGTGCGGGTTATACACCATGTACCGAATCGTATACGTCCCCCATTGTCCACCCACACTTGGCCCCATGCCAACCGCGTTTCCTTCCGCGTAGTTGTCTAGATCAATTCGCAGCACCCGAACAATATCAAAGCCACACGCCGCGTAAGCCGGCCAGGCTGCGTCGGAGGAGTGCACCCACGCAAACACGTTATCGTGCTCCGCGCGTGATGTTCCCCACCGAAGCAGTGCTTTGGCGACGCCCATGCGCTGAAATTTGGGCGCGACGGTCAGGCCCCCGACGAACCAGCATTTGGTTCCTTCTGGCATTATTTCGGACATGAAGGTGACGAAGTGGTCATCTTCCAAGTCCTCCATCATCTGAACCTTGCTGCGATGGTGCCGCTCTTCGGTTTGGGCGGTTATGCGGCCACTGATGGTCTCGGGCTGCGGTGGCCGCTGGACGTATCCGCGATGCACCCAACATATGTAGCCCATGATCTCATGGGTGGTGTTGTGAACCGCTTTAATGACGTGGCATCTATCAGGGGCATCGAGCCACTCTTGGATACCGGAGGTATCGATGCCGTGTGGCTCTTTGGTGACGGCGTGCTTCTTCAAGTTGTTTTTTGTATCGTCAAGAAACGCCTCGTGGCCGATTACTGCCATTTGATACAAGTCATCTGGAAGGATATGCTCTGACAACGTAAAGAGTTGCTTTTCATCTTCAGGCCCCATGTTGGCTGTGACGGATGCCGCCGCTCAAGTAGTAAGTTGATGTAAAATATGGTAATTATATTGTTTCTGTAGGATCTGCTGTTGAAGTTACCGAGAGCTACTCGCTAAAAGTAAATTGCTGTTAGAGAGTGAGCCTGCGAGGATTGTGGCTTGTGGTGCCCGTGTGACTCAGTCGGCGACAGCCACTAAGTTAGTGCTTTTACCACACCAATGTTCTCGCGCACCCGCAGCGATGGTTGCCATTCTCTTTGCGGCATTCATACTCTTGTGCTGACTGAGTTTTGGTTATTTTCGATTTTCTCATAAAAAGCGGTAATCATCACAGCACATTTTTCGGTCTTCTTTCTAACACAACCTTTTTTTTTTTTTTTTGCTTCTGCGCGTATTAGCAATTAACTCGCTGTGATGCGTTGCCATTCACGGAGTTATCAGAGAATGCCGTGTGTGCTGAGTTATTATGAACAACTTCCGAGTTCGTGTGGGCATCAGTGTTAGCCCAAGAAGTGTCCAAATTACTGCTATATTCCCTTGTACCACATAACAGTAGTGATTAGTGCAGCTGCTGATCACTGTCGGTCTTGAAAAGGCGCCTTTCCGAGGCTTAAGCCGCTGGTGGCGGAGTCAAGGCGCAGCAGCGTATCTATAAGTTCTGCAGTTCCCATATGCTGCAGAATGCATTTAAACGCGTCTAAGATTAACATTATCTCTGCATTAATTTGCGACCAGTTAAGATAGAACACAGTACCGCCCAAGCAAAAGCCCGCCACGCCGTAGACGCGCCACCTGGGCGCTAGTCCTATTTATACAGTAACTACCTGTCACTCCCTGAAGCTATTGTGATGTATTAATGGCGCCCATTTGCTTCAGCACTAGCCTTTGAGCTCACCTAGGTCCATAGTCTGATTGCTGATGTATTTGGGGTTGCGAAACTGTCTCTCGCTACTAAATAATTAATTGGTTATTGGTTGTTAATTCCACTATCACGTCAATCGTCTTGCTATCCTGCATTTCTACGGTAGGAGAAAGGAAAAAGAAAAAGTCCCGGGCAATCTATCATGCTGATCGTTGTTCTTCTGGGAGTCATACTACGATTATTGGCTTGCAACGGAGTCGGCTTGAAGCTGTACGGTAACATCACGGTGATTCTCTCAGCGACCACCCTTCGCGACGACCCGCTATATCACTTGAAGACTTGTGGCTCTATTTATCAAGCATAACGAGGAGCTCACTCGCCTGACTGAAACTAACGGAATAACTTGCTGGCAACATTTTTAATTGTTAATGACCGAATCAGCCTCACGGTGGAGAATAATATTATATACCCATCCTGTTTTCCGAAATGAGAAGTCTCCTGCGGGGATCGCGGGCATCACTTTCAGCTAGTTGGGTCGCGCGTGGGTCGGCGCTGCACAACCAACTGAGAGTCAGGCGGATTGATTCTCCCGTATTATCACCATGACGCCGAAGCTGCTTCCAGCAGCCGTTTCCGGATCCAATTTAATTCAAGCAAGGCAATTTCGTACACAGAGCTGAAAGCTAGAATACATGAGCTCCATACGAGGTATGTCGATCGCTGAAACGGGGACAACTTATAAAGGCCACAGTTGCCCTCATGTCCACTGCGTATTTCGAAAGTCAACATTACTAAACTTTTTCTCTTAATAAAACACACAACACAATTCAGCTTCAGCCTTCGCAATGAAGATTTCCTCTATTCTTGCTTTCACCTCGATGGCCCTCATTGGCGTTGACGCTTGGAGCTTCACCGTCTGGACCGAAGACAACCAAAAGGGCAAGCATATGCACTTCAAGAGCATGTACGCGGACAACAACTGCTATAACATCCCTGACAACATCACGAAGGATCGCATCGGGTCCTTTACGTTTTGCAGCGCAGCCTGGACGCGCTGCTCCATTACCATGCACAGCAAACCGGCGTGTGCGGGTGAGAACCTGGGCTCTGCCACGGCCGGCTCGCCGAAAGAATGGTACAAGAAGAGCACAAGCAAAGAGGGCTCGTACATGAAGAGTTTTCGCATTCAGGGCTGCAAAAAGGTTCCCATTGTCGATGCCGACATTGATGTGACCAAGTGCCTTGACGATCCCAACTAGTTACATCAGCTAAACCTGATTCAGCTGCTTGCTTAGGACCCATCTGAAAGTGCGAAGGAGGTGGACTCTATCTATGGGGTGATGGCAGTGCAATCTTTTATGAGGCCAAGAATAAGAATAGAAATTCTAGGGAGACACCACATATGCTGCACTGATTCCGTTCAAATAATATTGGATATTTTGTAGTCAACGACTAGAGAATACATAATATCTGGGCCAAAATACATGAGTACACAACAGTGAAGTGTTGCCTCTGGCCTACCGTGAACGAGTGCCTTCGTTGATGTATGCGCCCCTGTATTGACCGTCCTCTAGCATCCACTGATGCGCCGTGTGCGATAAATTAACGCATTTTCGGCCATATTTGGGCAACTTTAATTGAAACTTCCTGGTTTCCGACATGGTGTCCACGCTTGGGCCTATGCAAGGCGCATGTCGTCGCGGCCGTTGAGACTTATCTGAGCAAAAGTAGATCAGGGTTCATCCGCGCTTGGGTAACCGCATGAGTAGGACTGCACTATAAAATCCTATTCGGCGGGGTTATAGTCAACATTCTTCCTCTTAATCATTTCCATTGCTAGGCCAGTCTTACTCTGCCACAACGGAGCATTCCCGCCAAATGACCTAAGACACGGCCATCTACATTTAATCACCTGTCGTAGCTTGATGGCTTTATTTTCAAACTGACCAAGCTTTCTTTAGTAAAACGCCCCCATCCTTCCCGTATTGACTACCACGTTACCTCAGAGGAGCTTGGGTTTGTGCGATGATACAACATTGCTAGCGCTGGCAGCACTGGCACTGACTGCGCCAAGACCGCTTTCCCACAAATAGTGTTTTTATTATGCATTTATCGCTAATTACGGATGCTTAGTCTTTAGAGCTTCTGTTGAGTGCACAAACCCACAGTTTGGATTTTTTTTTTCCAGTCAACCTCATACCTTCACGATTAATCACTGCTCTACATAGAGAAGCTGTCTTGCCGCTAGTCCGTCCACCCGTCACTAGTGTTACATCAGCCAGCCACACTCCAGGATATGGAGCAGCCGCGACTGACAGATAGATAGCTCCTCTGTCTGTGGCGGTGGATTGAGACACGCGGCGGGGTTAGCCCTTTACGCTTGTATCTGGTGGAGCTTGCGATCATCCGTCAGGTGCCGAGCTCTCTCACTAAGCCTTATTACGGGGATTGCGTCCGCCGAGGTCAGGCAAGATTGCCAGGTGCATATAGTAAGACCACCAGCCCCGTGCTGCGTGGAAAAAGTCACACAGACAGAAAAGTATTCCCAGAGAGCAAACAAAGCTGATTATCCTAGCTTTGAGCACCCAGAATTTATCGCAGAATGCTGTTCTACGCCTTCAAGCCTCTGGCAGTGGCCGCACTGGCCGTCCATATCTGCATTGTCGCCGCCCAATCCAGCACCAAGATCATTCACATCCCATCCCGCCAGCTTGTCGAGTACAACCTCCCCTTCACCAATGAAATGCACGAAATCGCGCTTATTCCGAGATCCAACATGCTTCTTGTTAGCCAAATGCCCAATAGCCAGCTGCTCAAGGTCCAGCTCGACCCTCGTACCCAGTAGCCCGTCGCCTACCTGTCTTTCCCTTTGGGCGACTCATCAAAGGCCGGGTTACACGGCATTTGGGCTTCCGCTGCGAAGCCGGGTAAGATGTAGCTGACGCTATAGAATGAAACAAGCTACTACTCGTCAATCCAAATATAAACAGTCTCAATACACCGCCGACAGTACTGCGGGTAGTCAGCATCCCAGCGCCATGAAATGGGCCGCACTACGTCTTTAAGTTCAACAAATCGCGTCTAGGCAGGGCTCAAGGCCGTATCTCCTCAAACGGGCGGCTACTACGTATATTCTACCGATTTACGGGATCCGGAAAGGAATTACCAATTATTTCAGTATCAGAACAGTCCTATCTTTATCCAGCTACACCCAGTCATACAGGACACCTATGTTATACAAGATAATAGCAACTCCATTATGCGCATCAATGCGCGTAAGGGCAAGGTATTACAGATCTCGATCGACCCTAGCCGCGGCAAGACGCCCGTTGGTATGATATACATGTTGCTATTGTTCCAATTCCTGAAGTTACAGAGGTCTGCACAGTTCTTACGCTGGCCATAATTGAGTAAGCCTAGATCCAGGGGTCAACAAATATGCGGTTGGTAAGTACTAGACATGTGCCGGCTTTAAACTGGCTAGTGGCGCCTCGATAGCTTTCTGCTAAACCTGTCCATGCTACTTTGAAGTAGCTTCGCGATTCTCGAACAGCCATTAGCTACAGAAATGAGACGTAGACTCGAGTAGTCACGGTCTTCAAAGCTGCCCAGCACAATGTGGGGCGCCAGTAGACGCTGCAGGTATTGATTTTTAGACGTGTGGGGCAACTGCGCTGGTCCGAGTTGCCCAACCTGGCAATGTATTCTATTCTTGGCACGGCTTCACGGGGAAAACCCATACAGGGCTTTTTCAGCTGTATAAGTAGATAAAATTGCTTGTGAGTATAGGTATGCATATCGTTAGGGCTCAGTCGCCTAGGAGGCAACCCAAACGTGTCTTGTATTTGTGGCCAAAGTAAACCCGTCAGCCTAAATAGTCTTGACATATTTATAATCGTCCAGTTTCTTGGATCTCCCGTTAACATTCTAAATTCACTTTTGATCAGCTTATAGCCCCAAGGTATCACCCTCTCCCTGCGTCGGAACACCTAGACAACGATGTCGTCCCAACATATTCCCACTGCTCTGCAACCCGGCCCTCCAGCCCACCAGCCCTGCAGTCCAGAAATGAACCAAGGGGCGCCCGCGGAAAAGCCGCCGCTACAACAACTACAACAACAACAACAACAACAACAGGAGCAGCCCCCTTTGCAGCCTCAATATAGCCAACAGCTTCAACAGCAGCAATATCCTCCGCCACCGCCGCAGCAACAATTCCAGCAGCCTCAAGGCATGCCACTTTTGCCTCCAGGATGGATAGCACAATGGAGCCAGCCTCACCAATCCTGGTATGTCCTCCTCTCCCGTTTGACTCATCAATATGCTTATACGGGACCTGCTAGGTTCTACGTTGACACGAGGGCCGGTACCACGCAGTGGGAATTGCCTGCTCCTGTTCCCTCTCCGAATCAAATTCCTCCCCCAAACCTATCTACATCGTCGTCGCCTCCCGATCCCGCTTCTGCCGCCCATACACCTGCTGGCCCACCAAGCGACGAGCAACACTATCCATATAACCAAAGCATGCTGCCTCAGCCCGGCATGCCGCCGTGCCCAGAGATGCAGGGAGGAATGCCAGGACCGGATGGTGAGCGTGGTCTCGGCAAAGTCCTCATGGTTGGCGGAGCAGGTCTCCTCGCTGCTTCATCGTTCGGGCCACTGAAAAATAAATTTGATAAGTACTTTGGCAACAAGCCTCAACCCGGTCAACAAGGCGGATATTACCAGCCGCAGCCACTGCCGCAGTATGGCTACGGGGCTCCTCATCCCTCAGCTTCGTCATACGGCGCAGGTGGGGGTAACTATGGGCAGATGACTTACGGAAGCGTTCCCCCTCCTATGTCTGCAAGCGTGAATATCCTCGGTGTCAGTGGTAACCGAAATGCTCCACCGCTGTACATCCACGCAGCCACCTATGCCGATAAAGATGTGACGCATGTCGTCCGTACTATGGTCGGTCACGATCAATCGATCGAGCTCAAGGGCGACAACTTGAAGAATCAGTTTGGCGATCCTTGGCCGGCTGTCGACAGAAAGGCCCTCATTATCATATATCAATATGGCGACCGACCCTGGGAGCTACTTGCAATCGAGTAAGGACTTGCGGATCGTCCGGATGTATCGGCCGAAATATCATGCTAATCCAGTCATTGCAGCAACGAGGACGGAATTTTCGAGATTAAACCCGGCCCTATCTCTAAGAAGCGCATGGAGTTCTGCCAGCCGCCTCCAGCACGCATTCTTTGTGTTATCTGGGGTGTTGCTAATGTCACTCCGTACGTTGCAAAGAAATCCTATATTAACAACTCTAAGTACCAAGCGAGTGATGCAATATACTGATCTAATCGACTCTCACAGAGCTGCACACTCGCAACAACTAGACACGGTGGGCGAGATGGAAGCGTCGTTCGACGCGCTTGGAGAGGGGGGCTTCTACAGCTGGCAAAACCGGACGTTGTCCTGCTTCTATCGCAATGAGAACGGTACTATCTCTATAGTGACTTGCAGAGAGGGTGGAACGCTGCGAATGCCGTGGAATGCGTTGGCAAAGTGGTGAGTAAAGAATAGACTGGAAGTATTATAAGGTAGGGTCTACCTAATAATATAGAAGGAAGATAATGGATTTAATTTGACTATTACGTCCGTTTGCGCCCTAGGGTAGGCTTTTGGACGTGCTATTGAGCCTTCTATGGATTTATGTACAGTTGTACCCGCTAAGTTGGCCCCAACCGGGCGCGTCGCGCCAAAGCTCTCACTAGATGCCCCTGGAATACTCTTCCTGTCATCATCCTCAAACTGGTAGGCCTGACGCAGTCTTGCCCGGTGCCTGGGCACTGCAGGGTAACAACAGAGTCTGTCTCACTGCCGGTAGTGAATTGGAGCGTCCGTTGATGAATGACGAGAAGGGTATACTATTGGAGATAGTGATATCGCAAAGACGAATTTGCGAGGTATGATATAGATAAATATTGTAGATGGCGTGCTTTGTAAACATTTGATATGATGATTGATGTGAAGAAACGAGTACGCGGTGTTTGTGAGTAGGTTGAAGAGTTATTGATAAATGGGCACTAACTAGTTGGCTGACTCAGGCGGCCTGCCTACCATGCGAAGCAATAACAGCACTCATGTCAGGACTGAGCGTGCTCAAGTATGAATTACCCGGTTACGCATAGTATATTAGGTACTTGACAAGTTGTCAATCGAGCCGTGACACCTTCAATCAGTCAAGTTTGAGTGCCGAAATTGAACCTGATTCAACTGTACGGAGTACTTGTGCCGCATATTTTCAAACCACATCACGCCTCAGACGACACGTCGAAGAGCTAAGAACGCTACGTTACATTGTTCGCTAATCTGAGATTTTTTTACTGGATTTTTAAAGTTTTTAAAGCGTGCTGCGGATCGTCCTCTGTGACGAACCTAGCAGGTAGCTGGACTGTTTCTGCGACCGCATCACAGCAGACAGTGGTGCGGCCTGCGGCCACCATCTCATGATTCAATAATACAATTTCAGCCTCACAGCTGCTCGATGATTATTTAAAGGCCAATCCGCGGTCGCGGATCCTGGCACGTTTTTTTTCTCTGAAAACATTCTGGCCAGTCCGCTGCCTGCTGCAACGCCCTGAGTCGGCTGGCGCGTTTTGGCATCGCTTCTTGGCGGACCGTCCACGTCCGACCAGCGCTGGTCCAATCTCGCCCTCTTCCGTTCTTCGTCCGGGTGCAAGTCTGTCGCCCCAAGCCGCAGACTTTTCTGCTTCTTCGGCTCCACAGAGGTCACCACCGCCAGCCATGGCTTGATGATGATTGGGCACAGAGTTCTCTGTGGTCGGCGCACTGTCGCCTTCTACATCAGTCACCACTCTCCTTGTCCTCAGTATGGATCCTAGCAGTCCTGGGTCTACAGTGGACAGCTAACGCAAATAGATCGTGTGCCTCGTGCATGGCCTCTCAGTCGCCAGATGCGGAAGACAGCGCAGACTCAGGTAGTAGGCATCCCCCTCCGTGAAGCTTACATCTTCTTGCTCGGCCTTGGCGCTTGTTAAATCATCCGCTTCACCTCGCCTGATACTACAAAATTACTCAAAGACCATATTCATGCCGCCTACGAGTTCTGACTTGATGCTGACCATCTACACGAACAATCTAGCTAGCAGAGGCTCTGACCTGCCACTAATGATAATCTTGGCACGGGCTAGCCGAACTGGCTATCAATATTGATTGGTAGTTTTCTAGATTTTAGCCCCATCTTCAGGACGTCCAATACGCTTCTACTGCTTGCGTCTAGACATCGGTTATGGAGCTGTAATCGGGCTTCCAACCTGATCACCTCGACATGGACGGATGCCATAGCAAAGCGTAACACTGGAGGTATGACCCCATAATAGAGGCGCTTTAGATAGTCACATCTTGCTGCCTAGGGCAAGAATATACGAATTCAAGCCGCTGTTAGTGGGTATTACCCTCGTAGTCCAGTCGCACTGTGCAAGAGCCATTAGTCTTAAATAAAGCCTAGACTGAACCTGTACTAGGCTGTAGAGCACAGATATAACATTTCAATATAGTCAGACCATGCATTAGTTAGTGAATCTTGAGATATAGGATTATATTCTAGCTGTGGTCAGCGAGGACTTGAGTGTGTGTTACAGTAGTAAGACAAGCAACATGCCAACTAGCGAGCTCGAAGCACTAGCCAGCAGCCTTGAACTTGCAGCTGTGACTGGCGGGGCAGTTCCTGTAGCGCCATTTCCACCAATTCCATTACCACCGCCTCCACTTCCACCGCCTCCATTACCACTGCCTCCACTTCCACCGCCTCCATTACCACTGCCTCCACTTCCACCGCCTCCATTACCACTGCCTCCATTACCAGCGCCTCCATTACCACTTCCATTTCCACCTCCATTGCCACTTCCATTACCGCCTCCGTTACCACTTCCATTGCCACCTCCATTACCACTTCCATTGCCGCCTCCGTTGCCACTTCCATTGCCACCTCCATTGCCACCTCCACTACCGCCTCCGTTACCACTTCCATTGCCGCCTCCGTTGCCACTTCCATTACCGCCTCCGTTACCACTTCCATTGCCACCTCCATTACCACTTCCATTGCCGCCTCCGTTGCCACTTCCATTGCCACCTCCATTACCACTTCCATTGCCACTTCCATTGCCATTGCCAGTACAAATAACACAGATTGATTTGATACCAGCGACAACAGCCTGTTCATATTGCTCAAGATGGTTTCCCGCTAGGCAATCAGAGATCAGCTTAGAAAGTTGAGCTTGTTTCTGACAGAAAGCTATAAATTCCTTAGATCCATACCGCGAGATATCTTGGCTCTTAATTCCGACTATGGAAAGTGACGAACCCACACAAGGCTTCACAACGTCAGGAATGGCGGAAGTCACAACAGTCGCGCAGTCGGTTGGATTTGCCCCTAGGTTGCTGGAGCTAGGCGGAGGGCGGACCTGTCCAGTTGATGAGCCCGGGGGAACCGGTGGTCCAGTTGAGCTGCCAGGATGAGGTCCTGTTGAGCTACCGGGACTACCGGTAGGAATAGACAGGCCGGTAGAGGTGCCTGGAGGACCAGTCGACGTGGCTGGCGGCGCTCTGGTTGACGTGTCAGGAGGGCCAGTTGATGTACCAGGAGAACCAGTTGATGTGCCAGGAGAACCAGTCGACGTGCCGGGAGGGCCAGTCGATGTACCAGGCGGTCCTCCGGTTGATGTGCCAGGAGGGCCAGTTGATGTACCAGGCGGTCCTCCGGTTGATGTACCAGGCGGTCCTCCGGTTGATGTACCAGGCGGTCCTCCGGTTGATGTGCCAGGAGGGCCAGTTGATGTA
>PHFE01000015.1:13463-27445 GCA_002796755.1 Paracorniculantispora psalliotae | reverse complement strand
AATATACTGCCTCTGATGCTGCTGGCGTGTCCGGCCTGGCTGGAGCGTCTTGTGGGACAAACTAGCCCTCAAACTGCCTGGGCCCATCATTTGTACGGTTGGACCGTGTGGAACGAAGCACTCCTCCATGTTATACTCTATATTTTGCTTTACCCAAGTTTTGGTGAGGAGCACGCAAAGTGCTACGAAAGCAGCAGGAAGTCCCGCTAATGACTGGGTAGATGTGCTAGCGCAGGCAGCCCTTGGTAGGCTTGAGTGTGTGTACTCCAGCGGCGTAGAGAGCTCAGATGCTAATTTTGCAGCAGGGAGAACTCGCGCTGTATCTTGCGCTGCAATGGGGGCTTGATGGATGGCAGACTATTTGCGCCGCTCTTTTCGCCTCGAATGAAGATTCATCGCTGGTATCCAATGCCGTCGATCATGAATCGGGCCCAATTGCAGCTCTAAGGCGGCACAGCAATTACATACACGTCACGCGCCATGCGATAGCAGGTACCATCTCGCTAATCTTCGTCACTCTACATACCCTGAAGACAAAGTATGTCTTGTGGGGCCGCTTTGTATAGGTATCACGGCTGGGGATTTTCTATTGCAGCGCCGTATTGCAGCGACAACTATCGCGCCGAACGATGTAAAGGTCAATAAGAAGGTTCCTCCCACTTTCCCATATGACCTCGTCACGGTTCCACCGAGTCTCAACCCGGAGACACATTACTACACTATGAATGGCGGGCCGGTGCGTGCGGTAAGCATCTCCGAAAGAAATGTTATATTACCGGCTGAAGCGGTGGGGCCATCCCAACCGGTGGTAGTAGGACCTTTCTGGTTGCCAAAATCCACCTATGCAACGTGGCCTCGAGATTTGACTGTCATTTGCGCAGACGGCGGTATTCTTGAATCACTTGCTTTGGCTCAGTCTAGAGAGACAGAGTCTTTGGTAACTCATGTCCATTGGTTAAACCAAAACTTGGATCTTTACTGGGAACCGCAGTCCAACATCGACAGTTTCAAGGGCATGCGTGCATGTATCCACATCAGATCACTAGTGAAGGACTCTGGTATACTCAAGGAATGTCGTAGCACTAATAAATAAGGGTTGATTGTTGTCATCGGAGAATGGTTGAGAGCAAAATTGTACCGTGCGCAGTTCACAGGTACTAGTGGTGCTCCCAGTTGCATAGAAGTGTAACGAAAGGTACGCTGAACCAAATTTCTTGAGAAACGAGTCAGAAAGAAGCTAGAATGTACTGTACTGTAGAGTCAATATGTTCATAGACGTTTTGCACGATACAAATATGAGTGCCATCGCATGTGTCTCTCGTTACTACAACTGGATTAATAGCTACTTTTGTGAGACGGCCATGCCTCGGGAACATTCACTCAGTTGACTCTTTCATGAAAATGGATGTTGCAATTCCCAACCGAGCTCACAACTGATGCCGCTCGGTCTCCGGTAATTCTACTCAAATTGTAGATTCCCGCGGTTCGAAGGGCTGACGTCGATTTCAGGGTGGGTTTCCCCTCATGATCTGTGAATCATCCTTTTTGAGATAATGCAGTACATCTCATCTCTCCGTACGGCCATCAATCGACGGGCAGAGCGGCTGCCCACGGCCGTCATATGCCACAAACGACTAATATTACGAAGTGCCAGTCCAGTCTTTTAGTTTTTATATAGACTCACGTATTTCTTTTGAAGGCAAGGCGCCAGTTACATCCATTCCGCATGGCACTCTTTACAAAACTATTTCGTTGCGTTGATCCTGCCCCCCGGACACCCCTTGATAGGCCCTCTGACTCTAACCCTGAATATGAGTATGTGATTGATGTGTCCGGCGAGCTTGAAGACATCGCCGAGGTGAATAAAGGTTTGTTGACCCTTGTGGGGCGTCGGGAGCGTTTGAAGTATGTATTCGCACAGACACGTTAAAAACCGTCTAAGACTCGATTGAAGGTTCTCGTTACATGCGAGCCAACATATTTCAACCAGATCTGGCCCGCGCAGGCCGATTATCTCATCATTTAACTTGACGAGGAGGGAAGCGGCTCAAGGAAGTACGAATTTAAGTCCGGTGATATCACAGTCTTCATTGTCAACCGAGATATTAATAACTGAGAAGGTAATGGGTACAGTATGTACTACAAAATAAAAAGTTTTCTAGACAAACAACTTTAAAGGAATCCGTCGACATTGAGATAATATGTCGATGGTGAGATAGAAGAAGTAGTCTACTTCCTACATGCTCTAAATTTAATCATTTTCGTACTTGACCTTGATTAAGTTTCCAATTCATTGGAATTTCCTTGCGAGGATACTTTGCCGTGGCTGGCAAGCACGAGATAGAATAATTCGTCGACCCGATTTAGCAACAAGTCGCCTTCAGACAAAGCGAAATGGAAACCGCACATCGGCGCAGTTCGAACGACAATACGGTTCACGCTTACGAGGGGACGCTTGCCGGCGGCACGGGGAATTCAGCCACAATTGTTTACTTCACAGTGCAGAAACACGGCCAGGCTGTGTCTCTTGTTTTGTATTGAATCAAATACTGTAGCAGGATCAATAAGCACATGACGTTATGTACTGGTTTGATGCTTGCTAAAAGACGAAAAAAAATCTCAAATGCAATCAACCAGTTTCCACTCGACAAGCGGGAAGTGCTCTTTGTTCTGTCGACGGCCATACTTGGCGACAGCGCCGCCGAGTCTGGTCAGCAGGACCGTCAGCTCTCGCTCGCCAGGTATCGCCTGAGCCCTCTGCACAAAATCCTCCATTGTCGTGACTTTCTCTCCATTGAGGCCGGTGATAAAAGTGCCGCACGGCAGCTTGAACCGCTCGGCTGGGGACCCAGGTGCAATGCGAGAAATGAAGACGCCGCTGGGAACGCTGTCCAGGTCATGATAAAGCCGCAGATGCGGCGGCTGAATCGAAGCGCCGCAAAATTCAATGCTGCAATGAACCTCCCACTCCCCAACGTCCACAGTCGGGATCTCCATTATCGCAAACGTAGATCTCCTCCAAACGTGAGCCGAAATGACCCGAGGGTCGGCAACCTAGAAATCCTTCCAGCCTAGCGGAGACCTCCCGTCGATCGCCAAGATGACATCCCCATCCACAAGTGAGCGTTTCCTCCATCCAACCACCCCAACACATTTTTCACTCTAAACATCTGCTTCGGCATTGAGCGAGAGCCACCGGCAGGCTTGGGCAACCCGGTCAGCATCGCCACTTCTGGCGTCACAACCTCCATCTCGGCTGGGAAGACATTGGCTGCGAGGTTACCGCCGCGTTGTAGAGACAATAGGATAGGCAAAATTCTGTGCGCCGCAATACCACCCACACAAGGAATCCACAGCGCCAGAACTGACCCATCTGCGTCGAGCAACCCGCCGGACTTGTCGTGTGCAGCATCGATACCAACCAAGTTAGCGTTGACTGTGCAACTTGGGATAAAAGTCTCTTCAGCCGGGGGTGCGAAGGTAGTGGCCACACTCAGAACCATACCTTTGCCCCACAAGATGTCCATTGCTTCCGCAAAATACAGAAATTTGACCTGGTCGCCTCGGAACAGGCGGCGGTTGCTCAACACAGCGCAGCTTTTGTGCTTTGTTGCCTCGCAGACTTGGTATTGAAGAATAACGTAGCAATAGTGTGGGTGTAAATATACGCAAAGTGCTTGCACCTGGGCTCCGTCGATAGGTAATAAAGCATGCCCTGTGCTGTGTGGCACAACAAACCGTGAAACAGCCACGAGACCCCGTCTGGCGTCTACAATGATCCCTATGCCCTGCCTTGGCGTAGTATCGATTTCGTTCAAGTATGCGTAGGCTCTACTCTCCACATATTCCAAGTGCGAGCGCGTATTTCTGAAGCCGGCTCGTGGCCAAAATATCTTGAGAGCCGTCGGACAACGCTTCAGCGCCAACCTGCCCAGGATGACCACGAGCGGACACCGCCGCCGCACGTAGCCATCCTACCCAACTCAGGTCGGGTTTGTATTGGCATGGTTGTCTTTTCCCATATGCCAGTTGTTCGGTTGTGCGAGAAGACGGCGATCCCATGGGGTGCGTTAACGGTTATGGTGCCGGTGATCTTTCGATGTAGACTCTCACCGTGGGCGAACACGATAGCAAGTTTCCCACCATCTTTTAAGCCACATACAATGCCCAGAAAGTTGTCCGATGACTCTATACTTTGATTGTTCACTATGCTGACAATCCAACCGGGGCCACCATCGCCAATTGTTGTTGCCCCGTCAGATTGCGCGACGTAGACCCCATTACGCGACATCTTATATCAAGTCCCCTATATATACGAATCAGAGTGGCAGTATATGCTGTCGACAGACAAGAGCCTATTTGGAGTGACGCTGTACAAATCTTGTGCGTCCGCCGTGACAACCACCGGCTTGGAGTCCCGCAGCACTTAAATGGTAATTTGTTGACCGACCTTCCTGTCAAGTATCCCCGAGCACATCAAAAGTAGCAATTTGACCACCGTTTATGCTCATAAGAACATCGCCAGATCTGATCTTTCCTACAGAAGAACCATTGGGCAGTATGGTTTCCACCTCCAACAGCCCGTACAAACCGGAGCCGCGAAAATGCGCCTCCGACGCGGAATCAAGATCTCGTAATTTGCATTCATGCAGAGGCAGCATGAAAAATTGACATTGAATGTCTCCTCGCGGTACCGTTATGTTTTCTTGCAGACATCGTAGAGATTTGCAAATGAGGTGCGTGGGCAGGTTATAACAGATTGACCCGCAATTCAAGGAGCCAGATACAATGCCGCAAACCTGACCATTTGTGCCGATGACGGGGCCCCCCGATATACCCCCACTCAAGTTCATATTTTTTTGATAGAAGTTGACATTGAAGTCGCTGTACGGCCCAACGTATTCCCGAGCATTGCGATTGACCAAGCCGATGACGCCAGAAATGATGCTCCGCTCTTCGCCGGCATCGTTCCCAATGACCAGCACCGGTTGTCCAGCTAGTGTACATTTTAGTCTTTCTTCAAGATGGAAATACAACTATTTTAGCAGTACAGTACCTGTCGCCGCAATTTTACTCAGGGGAAATCGCCCTAGCTCTGGACAGCGAGAGGCCCATACTTGAGAAAGGCAAAATCATGCACCGGATCGATGTAGAAGGGTGAGCACGCGGTCTCTTGGTCTCTACCGAAGAAGCATGAGCCCCAAAATGGACCTGGGCCAGCGACATGCCGACTGGTTAAGATATACCTATGGTCAGTCAGCGCAAATGATTATTGGCGTGTGCGCTGTCTTGTCTTACCCTTGTTCGGCGTCCACGATAAGCCCAGTTGCTTCACTGGCGCCAGCCTGCTCTCCATCAAAGGGCATCGTATGGCAGAATTTGATGACAACAATCTTTTTGATTGCCTTCTCAAACATTTCTCGCTTTCCTTTTGTCAGCAATTCTGAATACTTCGCATATTGGTAGGGGGGGCGGATTTCCGCTTAAGGTAAATAAAGCTCAATAAAAGCCATTGCACAACCTCGGGCTTCTGGCGAGAATAAGAATAAAGCTCAGCAGGGTTTTTTGGAGTGTGGCAATCGAGCCAATACCTGCTGGTCGAAGGCGATAAAAATAAAGATTAATCATTTGTGAGGTGTAGTCTCTTCCAAAACATCTTTTTATTGTAAATCCTACGTACATATACCGGTGTGACGGTACAAGGCACGAGCTAGCTCGAGTGCTACTTAGATGAAGTGATTATTCACAAGGAGAAAGGGAGAGTTTCAAGAAGAAAGCTCTCACCAGAATCTATTTACACGGAATTAAGGGGGGGAGTCAATGAGACGCGATTCCCTGGCGACCGATACTGTATGTACTGTATGTACAGTACGAGAGTGAATTGATTCCTATTTTCGAGGGTAATATTGTCGGATAGCGCTGCCTTTGTTGGCTCAACACGCAGGCGTTTTGCCTGGGTAGCAAATTTGTCCTAACAGTGCTGCCTGGCAGGCAGCAGTGCTTCCGGGAGTATTCAATGCCGCATTGCTATGTTAAGGAGCAGAGGACAAGCTTTCCAAGAACAACCATTTTTATGACAAGTAACTGCTTGCATGTTCCGTTACGAAGTACAGCGAACTGCCTCACACAACGTCACAGGCTCACAACGACACAGCCCAGCTTGGGCATCGCAGGGAACGTGCTCACAGTAAAGTATACCAGACCTTGAGCGGACTGACTATTCCTATACAGCTCATATGTTTGTGTTGCACGTAACTACTATCATCCACTGTGCGCCGGAGAATAGGCCCTGTCTCACAGGCGCCTTTCACTGCTCATCCGCTATCACATGAACAACAACATTGTGGTTTCGTAGTTGTGGCGCAGCCCTTGGCTTTTGAGCCTCCTCTGTTTTCCTTTTCCGCTTTGTATCGAAGGTGGTCTGCCATTCTTCTATCTCTCCCGTTCCCCCAATGCATGCAGCACGCACGTGCGGCCCCATCGCACGTATCTTGCAAGGTGCCAACCTCGGCGTCACCACATCATTCCGGTACATTAGTTTTCCATCATCATTGAGGGTCTTAAATCGAATACCGTGCGGCAACTTACATAAATCAGGCCCGTGCTTTGCACAGAAGTCGTAAATTGTGTTTGCGACCGGCCAAGCCTTAGCTGCAGTGAGGGAAGACTCCAGGATAACCATAGCATCGACAATGCAGTATGTCGACTTCAGAATTCCTTTGTCTCTTTTTTCTGTTTTTACCATGACCACGTCGCAGCCTGGCTGACTTTGGCTCTTCAGCATCACGGCGCAGATACACCAATCGACCCCAGCGAAGGAGACGACAAAATTGCCTAGCTCCGCATCCTTCACCTGCGGGGCTGTTTTTACTCCGCCAGCTCGTGCTGGCACTAATTCTTCTTCCTTGATGCTAGCAAATCGCGTATCGCTACCCTGCGTCGGTTTTCTAGTAAACCCTTTCGGAGCTATAGGTGTCTGAAATTCTTGAAGCGTTCTAAATAATAATTCGTAAGCTTTGGGCGGTTTCGCCGGTATCTTCTCGCCGATCTGTGAGTCACATAGTTGTAGTGCCAGTGCACTATCAAGATGAGCATTGCGCAGCTTCTCCTCCATACGTAACCCCTCTTTCGATCTGTCTGTATTTTGCGTATATGCTATCAACTCCCATAGAAGATTGACCCTCAGTTCTTCTTTGCTTCGTGTAAATTTTAGCACTGCCATGACCGCTTCACAGGCAGGGCAGTTGCTTTTATGCCTTTTCTCGTCTGTTTCTATCGTTTCATGGATAGGAGTACAATCATCGCACAACGCGAAAATTTTGTGTTTCTTCTCACTCGGAAGCGCGATAGTTTCTGAAAATGTGGATTCAATCTTGCTTAGACAATTTTTAAATCGTCGAATCGTAGTTTTACGACGTTTTGCGGTGACAATTTTCCTCTGTAATCTGTCGCGTAACTTGCTATTGTCTTTTTCTGTTTTAGCTTTATCTTCCAGAGCGTTCAGTTTCGCAGCCTGCAAGCTCTGTAGGTCGTTGTGCAATTTTGGTATGCTGGAAACGTTGCCTGACTGCGCGAAACTGGTCAGGGCGCTTCTTAGATCGGCAGGAAAGGGTGTTTTTTCGGGATTGATGGCAGAATCGGTTCCGAAAAGGCCGTCCACGTAGATGGCTACAGAAAAGAGACACCTCTTGCCAATTTCACCTACTTCGCCTGCTGGCAAAGAAGCTTCACTACTGGTGATTCCTCTGATGGTGCGCAGAACTTGTTCAAAAATCTCCACACCATCCTTGTAGTCCCTCAGCTGCATCCCGAGGTTTTCTATGCCTTGTGCTACGTCACAATTTGGCTCGTTAGATGATGCTACAACTCGCCTTATCCGTTGTACCTGCTGAAGTAGCTTTGTCATGCACTTATTCGCTGGAAGTGCTTGGCTGTTCTCCCCATTGATGGAAGAGTCGAGCTCGCGAATCATGAGAGTAAGCTGTTCTAAATCCCCCTCAAGTAGGCTCTTTTTCTCATTGGTCTCCCGCAACAGCCTTGCATGCGCTTCCAGCTTCTCCTCAGTTTTGGCGAGTTTGGCTGAGTTCGCCTCCGAAGCCGCGCTTCGTTGGGCTGATGGGCATGCCTGCGCAGTCTCGATGTAGTGCGAATGTCCTCCACGACCGCTTCCTGGTACCGTATGAGAACGTTTTCGCATTTTGTCCGTTGCAAATATGGCGCGCTGCTGTTCCTTTGCCAATGTCTGTGGGGAAACTCCACCTCTGACGCCGCCCGAACGGGTCTCGTCGCGCGACAGGTGGTAACCTCCATTTCTGAATCTCTGAAGCTCGTCTTCCAGCAATTTGCAGCGTTTCTGGCCCTCAGTGAGCTCTGCTCTCATGGTCCGCTCCCTTTGTTCCCTGTGTAATGCACCTGCTCTCTGATTCTCCAGCAATTGTTCATTTTGCGATTTCAGTACCACCAGCTCATCCTCTAAAGCTTTTGTTCGTTTGGCAGCCGTCATATTTTTGATTTGCAAATCTGCCAACGCCAATCCAGCCTCTTTCTGAGCCGTCTTGACAACTTCAAGTTCAGCTGCGAGAAGTTCACCACGGGCATCTGCAGTCTGCTTTAACGTCTCCACCTTATCCAACTGACTCTTGAGAACTCGTTCCTTCAGTTGCTCTTTATAAAACGTTTCTTGCTCCTTCTTTGTCTTCGTGAGGCAGGCTACCTTTTCCTGCAGCTCTTGTATCTCTTCCGTAAGGCGTTGCTTCTCTGAGTGGTTTGCCTCTATAGTCTCTCGATCGATGCCTTCCTTGTCGATGTGCCCTTCTATTTCGTTATTGAGACGCAACACGTCCGCCTCAAGGGCTTTCACTCGATTTTCTTCATTGTTCTTGATGTGAAGACTTGTTTCGAGTTCTTCATGACTACTCAAAAGTTTACGGTTAACCTCTTCCAAAGTGGTCTGCGAGGTGGTGTAAGCACTCTTCAGATTATTCAGACTGGAAAGCAGTCGAGACGACAGCGTCTTCATGTTTTCCAAAAAGTACTGTTCATGCACGTCTTCTGAGTCAGCTTCCAGAAACTTCGTAGTCGCAATCATGCAGTATACGTCGTTGTAAAACCGGAAAAATGTTTCTCTAGTACCTAGACTAGCTTGAATATCGGTCTTGCAACATTTCTCCAAGATTGGCAATTGGTCAACGTTTTCTACCGCCGACTTGTATGCAATCTTTAAACTTGGGTAGCTTTCAAGGACAGCCCTTCGTACAGCGTGAAGGGCGTTGTTCTCGGCTACCAAGCTGCATAGCTTGTTGTTGCTCTGCGTCAGGTTCGATTGTAGGGTTGTGAACTCAGTCTGATCCATCAATAGTGTGCAGAGCTCATAACAGAGAAAGCTTCCAATCTCGTCGCGTACGATAGTCCTAAAATTTCGAATCACAAACGCAAGAGCATTGTCATTGCCTCCTCCAGCCTCTTCCAGTCGCACCCGCTTTTGGAATGTCTCCCAGTTCTCGGGAAGAGGGCCATTGGACATGTACCATGGGGCACACATCTTGTACAGCCTTGACTGGTGTCCGTTGCTCCTTGGGTCGAAGTCTGGACTTAAAAGAGGCGCAAGTACTTGTCTCGTCGACGGAGGCAAGACACTCTGCTCGATTTTTTTATCTAGTATTAGAGATAAGATGACGAGGTAGTATTCCTCTTCTTCTGCTTTATCGTTACTAAGATACTTTTTAATCAGATCTATCCGATGTTTAGACTCAGCGTGATTTTTCAAGCACAGAAGCTGCTCGGCGAAGTCGCGGTGCTTCTGCAACACGTTGTCCTTTGAAGATGCACTCGGCGCAAGCGACGGCCTGAACGTTGCGTGTGGATTTACCGGCAGAAGTTTCCCAGGGATGAGAACAGGTTCGCTTTTCTGCAACTGCTCCCTTCTTGACAGTCTGTCACGCAGTGTCTGAATCGTCCCCTCCGCCTCATCGATCTGTCGCTGTTTATCTTCCGTTTTCGATTGTAGCACGCGCTCACCATCTCTCAGTGTGACGTAATGATCAACTAGATTATACAAAGCGGTCCATTCCACCAATGGCGTCTGCTTGTTCGGAAGCCATAGTCGGAACACCCGGTCCGTGACCTTTCTCTCCGCCTCCTCGCAGAACCGCCTCAAACTACCAAGTTCGCTTTCCATGCTGGCGTAGTCTTGCAGTAGACCATGGAGGCCATTGCAGATTATGGTCAAACCTCCCTGATCCATCAATTGCTGTTCTGTGATGAGCTGGGGCAGTCCCTGCCCAGCTCGACCCGTGATCAAATCTCGTGCTGCATTGCAAACGCTGAGAAAACCACGCACTAATTCTTCCCTTGCAGTCTTGCAAATGTGGAAAGATTCGATTTGGTTCTCGCTGGCTTGAACAAAGAGGTCAATGTCATTTATCGCCGAAAGGTTCAATTGCGGATACGCATGTTGCACAAGTTCCTTCATGATAGAATTTCTGGAAGTTACTTTTGTCATTGTCTCCACCGCACTACTGGCGTTCCTGTTTGCCTCTGCAAGTCTTTTTTGCAAATTCTCGCACTCGTCGACGAGACCAGTAAGCCAGCCCGTAATCTGTCCTCGAATATTGGCCACATTTTGAACGAAGTCGCCGCTCCTAAAATGTGGCAAAGGTTTCCCTTTACTCTTCCAATGCTCACGTGGCACATGGTCGCAAAATGCCTCCATATCTTGGGCCATGGCTAAAGCCGCAGCCGCCCTGTCAGCAACTTCTCTTGCATTAACTCCAAACTGTGTTATAAATGCTTTGTCAACAGGTCCTGCCGACTCGGTGCCCCATAGCACTGCTATATTCAAGCACGCCGTTTGAAGGTCGTTCAATTGACTTCGAAGAGCGGCGGTCTCATTAGTTTGAGCCGTAATCTTGGTTTCGACTTCAGCGCGCAAATCACTAATCTGCTGATTGAACCTCGCCGTGTACGTTCGCCAATTTTGAAGTGATTGCACTTCCGCTTCGAATAACCGCCCAATGCGATCATGGACTTCGGTGTTAAAGTCTTGAATACCAAGCTTGGAACAAATGGCAGTTTGAATCTGTGCCTGGTCTACCGATTTGGGATGCGACTTGAAATATGTTAAAATGACTTTCGCCGACTGTGGTAAGGATGCTAGCGTATTGTCGTCCAGTGGTTGTAAAGTCTTGTACAGTTCGATATGGTATCCCAGGAAATCCGAATTTTGCAAGGTAGCCAGCAAAATATCCATGGCCTCTTGCGACTGCTTTGAATCGTGCAAGAATTCCAGTAAAATAGCTGGCATGTTCATGTGAGCAATTGTCTCGTTTACATCGCAGAGCCCCAGCAGGCTAAATTTGACCACCTTTCCGAAATCAATGGGCAAACGTTTGGTGCCGTCGAAGTGTCTTTTTCCAACAACATCGTCGGGTAGAAATTTGATAGGAAACTCGGATATCATGTGTTGGCCAAGTTTCTTGGCAATGCGCTCGGCAATAGCCCCCCTCTTGTCTGTTCCCTGTTGTCTGCTCTGAACTGCGTCAGCAGCACCACTCCTTTGTTGCCATTCTGCAGGTGCAGGGTGGCGATCTTTGCCTCGTTTAGATATGCCTGCGAATTGAGGTTTGCAGAGCTCTTGGCGGATATGCCCGCGACCTGGAATGTCGCGTTTTGATCTCTCTTCAGATTTGGCCCTCCTTGCACTTTTGTACTGCGCAGGAACGTCTTCGGGATCGGGTGTGGCCATTCTGTCATCAGCCACAGTGCTGGAGTCGTTACTGCACAGTGGTTCTCGCACGTCTGAGGGGGTCATGCCGCTGCTAGCTTCATCCACGCTAGCTGGTGGTTGGTGGTAGGCCGGATCTCGTGGCTCAGAGCTGGGTATTAGCTCTACATTGGCTGCTTCAATTGGCCTTTCCATCGCCGGAGTGCCTGCCCCTTCAAGACCAAGTGGTCGATCGGTGTCACTCGGGTCAGTCACTTGGGTTTCGTTCGTTCTTGACCCTCTTCCTTCCGGACAGTGCACATGCAACTTGTAGTTATGTCCTGTCGCTTGGCCTCTCGCTTTCCTGGGGTCTTCCTCAAGTGGGTCAGGGAGAGGCACAATTGGTGTCACTGTAGTTTCGATTTCTGAGTCGCTGTGAAGAGCAAAACCACCGACGAAGCTACCACTCGCAGTTGGCATGTCAGGCTGAACTCTCTCTTGTGGTACCCTATCAATGTAACCGCCGTCTAAATTTTGCGGTACTATCCCACTCTGCATCCGAGTATCGACCATCAGGCCATGTAGGTCATCTTCACCGCTTTTGTGACCGCCTTTGCTCGGTACCTCCGCCTTCTTGTGGTGGCTCTGCACTGGAGCTTCCAGTTCTAAATTGCCTGCAGGGGCAAATGTAGCGGTGTTGTCAGGCGTTACTGGTCTGGGGCAGGCGGAACCCGCTGTCTCTTCGTCCACAGCAGTAATCCTTTCAGGGCCACCTGGATTTTGCACTGCCATTTCCACGTTCCCTTCGGCCCTCTGAGACGTTTGGCCTTCCCTGGTACGGCGCGGAATTTTACGTCTGTGGCTGTGCGAACTTGGCTCTGTTTTCGTCGAGTGAGATACTACCCGGAATTTGTATATTTTTCGGGGGTCACGGTCACCATCATCTCTCTCTCGTTTCCCCCCATTCCTCCTGCCATTTCCAGCTATTACCTCAGGTTTGAAGTTGGGCCGCAGTGGCGACTCGTCCCCTGGCGAGGCTGCTACTGGTCTGGCGCGTCCGTGTTTAGGGGATTTGGGCTCTTGTGCATCTGGATTGTTTCCGCGTGATCCATCACTCGATGCTTCTGCTTCGACTGTTTGCTGTGTTATACTGTGTCGCGACATTCGTGCCAAGTTCCAAACATCTTTCGCACGCATAACGATATGTTCAGCTTCAGAGATTTCGAGCCCTGCTTTTGTTCCCTGTTCCAGTTGTTCTGAAACAAATTCGTCCTCATCCTCATTTACTGCATCCCGGTTCCCGCCCGCAGCTAAGGAAAGTCTATATGCTGCCTCAGCCTCATCATGCAGTTGCTGTTGGACCAATAGATCTTCTGCTGCGTCCTCAAGACTTTGCTGTGCTGATTTGATCAAAGTCCCACATGGCACAATCTCATTTTTACCGTTGCAAAAGTCTCCTAATTCGTCGATAGCCTTATCGAATTTGTTTCTACACTCTGTGCCATTCAGTAACAATTCGGCGCGCACCAGATGGGTAGGATGCTCCTCATGCGGCGGATAATGGCGTCGAATAATGACAGACGCACACTTCCACGGAATGCTATCATAATTTGTCGAAGAAATTTCAATTGCATGACTTCGTAGTAAGCACAGATAGTCAGCTATAAATGCAACTTCATCCCAATCGATGATGCGAGAGTTTCTTGGATGCGGGCAGTGCTTTTGCCGGAGTTTGGTAAACGAGAACAGACACTGAGTGATAGACCCACGGTCCGAAGAGTGAATAATGCTTTCTCTTAGCTTCTCTGTATCTTCCTCACAGGATTTGCGGTTGGAGGTGTTTGCAGAGTGTTTGTGCTTGGAATGGTAGTCAGCAAACGTGCGAACCGCGACCTGGAGGATCTCTCGGCGCAGGTCGATGTCCATGCTAAGGAACAAATAATGCGGCGCACTAAAGCAATTAATCCGAGACGAGATATTCTACTTATGCTTACACATTGCTCGTTCTGTGCGAGTAGAGCGAGTAGAAGCGGCCAGAATTAGCACAAATTTCCTGCGCTAACCGTGGCGACGCTGGCAAAACTCTGCCGGTACCGTCAGTAGCCCTTTATACGCCCTTGAAACTTGTTCCAGATTAGTATCACCCGCCCGTGGTGAGGCCGACCATGATTATAGCGCTAACTCACATTTACGCGCATCCACATACACTCATACTGTCTCGCCACCTCCCACGCATGTGACCAGGGTCAGGAAGGTAACTCTCTTTTTATTTAGAAAATAG
>PHFE01000014.1:48223-62844 GCA_002796755.1 Paracorniculantispora psalliotae | reverse complement strand
AGCTCGTCCGATGCAATCTCGCTTGCTGGCGGACCCCGGCCAGGATGGCCGGGATCACGGCGAGAGTGCCGACCGAGCTTCATCCGGGCTCAGCCCGTTACAGCGTAGTACATAGTGCATACTATATAGTTCCCTATACTAGTAAGTATTGCAAGCTTAGACTTATCCTTATTATTATCTACACTAGTAGCTCTATCCTAGCTAAAATTGGCCTACTCCTATATACTAAACTTCTCTTAGGTAATAGATACTATTACTTACCTTTACTATATAATCTAAAACTAAGGTACCTTAGCCCTTATATAGGCTTAACGAAGATATATTAATACCTTACTATCCTTTTATAAGGTACTATCCTATTTTAACTATAAAAAAGGTAAGAGGAGAGTGCTAGGGGTTTACTAGTATAGGAATACTTAATGTAAAGGCTATATATAGGTAAGGAATATTAGTAGGAGATCCCTAATAGCTTGGGGTAGGAACTGGATGTTCTCCTTATAGTGGCCTTATTGCTCCTAGCCCTTATAGTACTGTATATAGACTATAATAAGCCTCTCCTATATAAATAGGTGCCGCCGCTATGTAGTGTTTCTATATGTAATAGACCTATGCTTAGGGCCCTAAATAGCTGGCCTAGTGCTTATAAGTATGTAGGTGGATAACTACTCTAGGAACTACTGTATATATACCTTATATAACGTGGTAGCCTTAGGATATAGTATAAGGCTACCCCTAGGCCCGTTGTGGAGGAATGTCTGTTTATATGTGTGGCTAGCCTAGAGTCGACTTAGTAGGGCCTCTTATAAGCCTTATAGTAGATTGCTATTCTATAGGTCATTTAGTTATAATACTTTAAACTCCTCTTAATTAAGGTCATTATATAGCTTCTAGGATACTATAGTCTATAGGTTAGTGGCCCCTAGGAGTAGCTCGTTATAGAGAAGAGAGTATGCTTAGTGATACTCTAATTAAATAAGCTCTAAGATATCCTCTATATAGAGCGTAAGTCCATCATAAAGGACGCTCTCCTTATCTATAGACTAGCATACCTACTTTATAGTTACTACCAACTTGCTTACAGTAAAGAGTAGGAGCCACTATTAAAGGATATAGCTAAATAGCATCTCTTACTATTACTAGAAGAACTTAGCTATAATCTCCTAGAGTATGTCTAGTATATATATCTTATTGTCCTATTTATTAAAGTAGATATAGTTAAAGATTATTAATTATACATACTATATTAGTGCCAATAGGTGGCTATTATAGTTACTTAGCTTATGCTATATACTGTGCTGGGCTAGTGGCTTTAGCTTAAGTATGTGGCCACATCTACTATGCGTGGCGTCCTAGCTTGCCTTATTCCCCTTTAGTGTGTAGATTTTTCAGCTAAGCATTGCGTAGAAGCTTAGTACTAGGGACTAGAAAGGAATGCTCCTAATAGTATAGTAGATTAGTGCTATGTAGAGCTTTCTTAGGGTGTGTTAGAGTGTATAGTCCCCCTCTATAGGTGCCATTTAACCCCTAGGCGGCGTCTAGCCCTCCCTACTCTCCTAATCTTAGCATTATAGTATGTTAATTACACCTTATATTGTCTTCTATTATAGCCTAGAGGTTTAGATAATATCCTCTAGTAGCATCTAACCTAGTCACTCCCTTATGAAATGCCCACCCTAGTAGATAACCTAGTAGTAAAAGGTAAGAAGCTCCTTAAAATGCTTAAAGTATATTATAAGAGTCGACTTATTCTTAAAATAGAGAAACCTATTTACCTTCCCCTTTAGGCTATTATAGAACTTATTTAAGATATTAGCCTACATTTATGTCATCTTATGCATGGGCGATTTATCGCTATAGAGCTTATAGGCGTTATAAAGCATCCCCTTAACCACCACTAGGACCTAGACTAGGTCGAGATTATCCCCATCCTCTAGTATATCCTTAATAGATTCCCCTTAGCTATATACATTAAGGACCTTTTTTAGTAGTAATGTATAGGATGTCTTAATCTCTTCGTCGCGAAGCCCCTCTAGGTGTGTTATGAATACTAACTTCCCTAGCTATAGTATCCGCTTGGTTTAGGAGCTATTGAAGCCCTATACGATCTCGCCCTTCTCCTCTAGCTCCCTCTCTACATTACTAATATCCTTCCTCAACGTAGTGAGCAGGGCCTCGTGTCTAAGCCTAGATTCTACCTCTTCCTCTTCCGTTGTCTAGTTCCTATCCGTTAGCGGCCGCCTATGCACCTACGTGACTTAGAAGTAGTCAATCCGCCCTTTAGCTATAAAGTATATCTATAGCTTATAGTCCTCTTATAACGCCTAGGACTTATACTCCTTAGCCTTTTATTAATACTTTACTATACTAATATATATGTCCATACTAGGTGCCTATATAGTAAAGAAGTCATAGCTACTATTATAAAGGTAGTACCTACTATTATAGATCTCTAGTCCGTCGATTAGTGGGTATAGTATTCACAGCTTATACTACTATAGCTTGTCCGCTGTACGTAACTTATAGCATAGTAGTATAGTAGTAGTAGCCTTTAGAACGTCCCCTTTAAGTTAGTATAGTGTCTGGCAAAGGTAGTAATATATGCCTACCCCTATTAGCATGAGGTATGTTCGGTAGGCTTTGCAGATAAGCACGTAGTGGTTGCTATTATAGGAAAATCCGTACACTATGGAGTATATAAGCCCTTCCTGCTCTATATGTAGATGGAGGAGGTCGTGGGATCTCGCCGCGATGAGGAAGCCGGTATAGTAATAATAGAAAAAGCGAGTCCCGGTCGCCCCTTGCCTCTCCTACACTCCCTCCCCTTTTCCTATCTCTTTCGGCAGTCCCTACCATGTGCGTATGCGCTCGTCTACTGACACCTATGTGTATAGTATGGGCTCGCTCATAGTCGCCTCCAATCGGGTCCCTTTCCGTAGCCAATCGCGCCGAGCCCTATTGGCCTATGTCCTACTACCCCGGACGTGCGCGTACTGTTTTTTTTTTTTTTCCTCTTAGGGTTATGTGCACTTTTTATGTTTCGTGCAATTTCATGTTTGATGAGAACGCGTAGGGGTCTAAACCCCAACCCCACCCACGCCTGTCGTCTTTATGTTTCGAGGAAAAATCCCGCCCCCCATAACCGCTAGTCTATAGTACTTAAGGTATATATATAGGGTATACCTATAGTAGTAGCAATAAGCGACTAATCTCAAACCAGCCACTAGTATGCCTTAAGGGGAAGAACCTCTAATAAGTAATACTCTCCCTCTATAGTTATTATTTCTATGCCTCTACCTTACTTACATTACTAATACCACCCTCTAAAAAAAACTTATACTTTAGATTAGGTTGACCTATAATATAGTTATTCTCCTACTTATAGTAGGTATAGTAGTATACTTATATCTTTTATAGCTATTATATAATATATAGACATTACTAGTATTTTAGTCCGTCCCACTATAGAGCTATAAGGTATAGGATAGGACTAGTAGTAGGTAGTAGATATAAAAAGCTAACTAGATCACTCTAGTCTTAAATAATAGTAGGTAAGTTCTTTACTACCTCTAAAATTTTTCTCTATTATTATATATAGATATCCTTATATTACACTCTAAGATAGGTAAAGACTTTATCTATAACTATAGTGAATTTATATTTCTTATAGACTATAAGCTAGTATTACTCTAGAAAAACAATTAGCTTAAGTAACTCTATAGTATAAATTAAAGCAGCTTATTAAAATTAGTTATATATAACTACTATCTATAATAATTCACGGCTTCCTAGCACCCTTTAATAATTTAATAATTTTCCCTTTGCCTTTATATAGAATACGTTTTATATGTTCATATTAAATAATGCCTTTAATATATATAATCCTATTAGCCTAGACTACTAGTGGTAGGCCTGCCAATTTATCTAACTCTACCCCCGGTCGCGGAAATCCAACTCTACCCCCTGTTGTTGCTGATTTCCAATCCAACTGTACTGCAGTTGTGCTGGACTGGGTTAGTAGGCTCACTTCCCCGTCAATAGGACCTAGGCTTCTAACGAGCCTCCAGCAACCCTAGAGACCTCTATCTGGGCGCCAGGGAGCCAATAGAAGGCCTNACACACTATAGAGCCTATACACCTCTATAAACACCTTCTAGAAAGCCTATAGCAGGTTATAGAGCCTCTTAGCCTCTATAAATACCTTCTAGAAAGCCAATAGTAGGTTATAGAGCCTCTTAGCCTCTATAAACACCTCTTAGAAGCCTACTATAGAGCCTCTAGCCCTCTATCAGTACCTTTCCATAGGTCCACCTACCCTATACCCACTCTTTACCTTTTTCCTTCTTTATAATAGTTATCCTTTATCTTTTTAATATCTAGAGAGAGTTAGAACATAGTAGCGAGCTAGCTTAGAAATTAATCTAACCCTATCCAAACCCTAACCCCTAACTATATGGTTTAAGAGGATGTAAGAGGATTTAGTTAATGGTTAAATACTTTATTAGAAAGAGAGGCTACTTAATAAGTTAGCTTAATAAGGCTATAGGTAGAAGTGACTCTAAAAAGCTAATAAATAAGCAATAGGATCTTTATTAGCGTTGCTATTTGGACTATACTAAAGTTTCCAATGTATATAGTATAGAGGAGATACTATAGTTCTATAGCCTTTGTTTTCTGCATCTTATTTAGTGTAAATATAAATATACTGCGAGAGACTGGCTACCTATCTAGATCACGGCTCTAAACTACTTTAGATAATAATAAACGCTTCTTCTATACTGCTGTTGAAGACTTTTACGACTTCCACGTCCTCAACCTTCTCGTTTTGTTCCTGCAGCACGGCCTCAACGTCCACCTTATCCAACCCAGGCTGCAAAGTCGCGCCATTAGTAAAGATCCTCTGCCGGATATCGGAGCTGAACAGCGACTTGGAGACCTCGGTCAGCCGGACGGCCCAGACAAAATCGTTTACATGCTCTCCAGAGATGCCGAGCTCGGTCTCGCTGGTGCGGCTGAGGTTCATTGCCGCCTTCGCCACTTCGGGCACCTCACTGGGCTGACTGTTAGCACACGGAGGTTCGATCAAGGGGACACGCCACCAAGCGCCCAAAGACTTACGCGCTGCCTCCCGCGCTGGCGCTGTTCGTCGCGCCCTCCGTCCGGTTCCGCCGCGCGCCGCGGGCGATGATGAGGCCGCTGATCATGTAGGCCTGCCACTGCGAGAGCTTGTGCCCGTCCACCCACGTGGCCAGCTCCGACGGCGGCTTGAAGCAGTCCTTGAGGTAGCGGATGATGGGCTGGACGATCTGCGTCTCCAGCCGGTCGACCTCCCACGTGTCGCCCATGACGCGCTTGAAGACGACCCGGGCCTCGGCGCCGAGCGTGACACCCGCGGCGGCGGCGACGGGCGCGGCGGCGCTGGCGCTCGCGGCGGAGTCCTTGTCGCTCTTCTGGGAGAAGCGGAAGTCGACAATGGTCGTCGGCCAGATCCTCATGCCCTTCGGGAAAGGCGTGATGCCCTCGCTGTTAATCACGTTGTCGAGCTGGCGGTGGTGGGGGATAAAGTGGCCGAGGAGGACGGGGCCCTCGGCGTCGCCGAATGCCATGCCGGGGCGCTTATACACGGGCGCCGGGTAGTGCGTCTGGCGCAGCACGAACCAGCATTTCTCCATGATGGACAATATGGATGATGATATGGATGCTCGCTGAGGGTAGACTATTCTGCTCAGAAAACGAAGGTAAGCAGCGAGGCTGCGTGGGATGCGGGGTATCAACTAGCTGGCAGCCGCAGATGCAACTGATACGCTGCTCAGAATGCAGCTGAGGATGCAGCTGACATGCAGGATGCCACTCATGCCCCTTATTGGGCTAGGCTGCCTTGTCTCAGTACGCCTTTTTCAGTCCTACTTCGCTTTCCCTTTTATTGGTTTTTATTACTGTCGCGATTTCTCACATCTTCTCCATTTTCTTCCCGTGTTTTACAATATTCAGGAGTAGGAGTACAAGAGCTATAAAAACAACAGCCGCTTATATAAGGTAGCAAAACACGCATAATAGTAAAAAGAAAGAGGGATAAAAGGAAAAAAAAGGAAATGAAGGAAGAGAAGATAGAAAAAGAGAAGTAAAAGAAAATAGACAAAGAGAGGAAAAGAGAGGAAAAGAGAGAACACAGTATAAATAAATAACAACAAAGACACAGTTACTATAAAACAGGACAATCGCAGCACACAGATCTATTAAATTCAACTAGTATATACAATATTTATCACAGTTAGTTACCTGCTAGCTTATGGGTAATAAGGCTACATGTGTACTCTCGCGCTTCCTGTATCTCTTTCTCACTTGGCCAGTAATTTGTGAATGGAATCTGGTTGCGAAGGCTCTCGGGCAGTAGCCTCCAAGGCTTCAAGCACCAAAAATCGGCATCCCTCACCGCGATGCCTAGAAAGACCTTCGTCACACTGCGCTTGAGGCTCATTTTCTTGGCATCCTGAATCCTATCTCTACATTCACTATGTCTGGAGAACTCTAGCAGCTGCCCTGCAAACCCAGCTGCGATGGCCGTGGCCAGAGAAGTCCCCGAAGCCTGCTTGCCGGTATAGGTCATGATGTCCTCTCCAAGAATCGCAAAGTTGTACTTGCCGAGCCCCTTTGTCGGGTTGAGGTGGCGTGAATTGGCGACGGCGCCGTTGGTAGAGAACATGCAGAATACCTCCGCGTCATACCCGGCGGGAAAGGCTATTTCTCCCGCGTTGCTCTCGTTTGTAGGGGCCGCAAAGATGAGCATTTTGCGGGATGCTTCATGAATCACATTAAAGAGGTCGTCATTATCCTCGCCAAAGCCACAGGCCATGCACACAATGTCCATTTCCTCAGCGATACACCACTTAATAGCCTACCATGGAAGTTAGTTACATTGAAGAGGACGATAATCAAGAGTAATAATAATAATGACGACAACGACAACAGATAGAAATAACGACAACAGACAGCAACAGAGACAATAAAAAGAAACGGCAGGGACAATAACCACAAGAGTAAAAGAGAGCTACTAACCTTAATAGCGAGTCCTAGAGTCCTTTCATTTGCCTCGTCGGCCTCGAACACTCGCAATGCGTATACCTCTGCCGTCTCGCACATCTCGATAACCAAGTTGACCGAGGTAGTGCCATGGCCTGTATTGTCACGTTTGACGCTATCTTCTTCGTCCACAAAATCGCGATAGCCGGTGATATATTCGGCAGCTGCGTCATTCGCATCGACGCCCGTGTCGACGACGGCAATCTTGACCTTGGCAAACGTACCGTTGTCGTTTTGGGCCCTCAGGATGTCATTGACGCTGCGCATCCGATCAAGCCAAGAATTTGTAGAGGTAGATGTCGGACTACAGTGAAAGCCTATGGTTAGCTTGCAGTGGTTGTCACAGTATACGATACGACCATCACCAACCTCGTCATAGTGCGACCCAGCTTTGACCTAGGCTTTCTGTTCGTATGTATACGGGTCCGTTCTAAGGGAATCGACGGCGGTGACTTCGGTGACTTCGGCGACTTTGGTGGCGTTTTGTACTGATGTTTTAGGTACGTGTTGGCCGCCAATGTCAGCGGCCGCACAGTATGTGGCTTGCGTTCCGAAAGGTATAACTCTAGGCGGTTGACCAAGGGGTATAAAGCGTCGCGTGTACCTTGCTCATCTCGCACAGCGGGCGGGAGAAAGCGCTCTTTGGGCTGGATGCAGTTTGTGATCAGCATTTCAAGAGGAACAGACACTTCGGAATCATCTTTGGTGAAGAACTTGTCTCTTGATATAAGTTCTTTGCAGATCCTGTAGTTGGTGTTCGCATTTGGGACTCCTTTGGGACAGTACTGCTCCCATTCCTCGTCTCCGTACAGTTTCTCGATCCCGTGTCCGAGTTGAACTTCTACCAGCATCACACCTAGTGCCAGTATCTTAGGTAGGGGGTGAAGCGGCTTCCGAACGCGGCTTGGTTTCGGAGCTGACGTAGCGTCACCTGCTTTTTCGACATTTAGCTCTGGACATATCGAACAAGAGAGAAAGGGCTCGTTGACGAAGATTTCTGCAACCCGCGAGCCCTTGCTGCTTTGCTGACGTTCGAACAAGAAGTGAACTGCGTTTTTGTTCCAAGGGATTTGCATCCACGGGGAGTTATAATATTGCCACACTGCTTTGGCCAGTAGCCATGACAGCACTTCTTTTCGTTTTTCAGTCGCCTCAGATGTCGAGGCAGATAGGTCCTCCAAGATGCGACCAAGGGGTATGCTTGGCTTATCGAATATCCACTGCTTCTTAGGCTCAACCCTGTCTTCGAAGTAGAACCGCTGCCCCGTCACAGAGAACTTCAGGAGCATGGACCCGTAATCATCATGCTCTGAAATGTATGAGCAGAATGATGCGTCAGAGTCTAAATGTATTTCCTCGCGCTCGCCACTCTCATTCGTGCCAAATTTTCTATCTATCAAGTTAGTGGTGTTTTCTAGTGCAAGTATTGAGGATTGGGAGGTCTGCTAACACAGTTCGCAGCACGCAGATGTGCGTATCCTGCCACAGTGGTTGCGATGCTGGGTCTGTTGCGTCTTGATGTGGATGAGCCATGAAGAGGACGCCGAATGTAACGCCAGCGCCATTTTCTTGGACGTTGTTACGCAGACGCACGCGCGCAACCACTCCATCAGACTCCGTGCAAGAGCAATATGTGTACAGCGTCTTGTAGAGAGATGTGATTTCTTTGCCGCAATCCGGTGGCTCAGCGCTAAGAGCTTGTAAGTCGGAATCAGAGGGCGACACGTCAACCTTTTCTTTCGGGCCGGGAACCTGTGGCAGAAAAGAGCCAAGCCAGCCCAGGAGTGTTCGCCTCTGTCTGGCCTTGTTCTTGCCGCTGGCTAGGCTGCGGACTGCACCGGTAACTGTGTTGACATTGGCGAGGAGCTGCGAAAGGGAAGCAAAGCGTGCGCCCATGCCGTCGTGCTCGGTCGAAGCACACTGCGCTACCGGACAGATGCTTTCTAGCTGCTCCAGCAGCGCAGCAACGTCCTCGAGAGCATCTTCGGCGTCAGCAGGCAGGGTTTCCAGCCATTGCGATATGTCAGTAAGCAGCTCCTTCAGGGTGGCACAAAACTGGACGCAGGACATGTCCACGCATAGAGCGCCCGCGACGCCCTGTAGGCGCTCACATGCTCGGATGGCGAGCTGGGGCAAGTTTTCGTCTTCCATGGAATTTCTCCTCCGACCAAGGACTGGGGCAACTGCGCGAACCGAGCCTGCCATCACACAGCTTCGGCGACGCGCTTGCTGTATTTCTAGCGAGCGGGGTAAGTTGAAGACTATTGTGTATCATTTCAGCGTCTTGGATCAACGGAGCCATTTAATTGGTGGTTCAAATCGCTATTCAGGCTGTGCTGACAGCGACAGCGGTGCATTCAGCTGTCCAGGTAAGCACGCTGCGCTAGCGCCCTATCTGAGCCAGGGTGGGCAGGCTGTCGTCGCCAAAGCTTCAACACACGGTTTGGCAAGGGCGAAAGAACCGCAGCTCTACAGGACATAACTGTCCCACCAGGAAACGCCATGTCCGGGTTTGAAGATGAACCTACTGGCACCGCAAAGCATGGCGAGGGCAGCGCTGTGCAGCGCCCCTCCTCGAGTGGGCCAGGTAGGGAAGACCTCGCTCCGAGTGGAATCCGACAGCGGACGGAGACCTGCCAGGCACTTTTCGCTACGCTGCAGCAAAACCCAGGTGATATCGAAGGCGATTGGGTTGATAAGATGTCGGCCGCATTCCACTGGTGGTCTCTTGGCATCGGAGCGACCAAGCGTAGTCACTCCTCACTGGACTATCGCGTCCAGAATAGAGATGATGCGCGTACCGTCCTTGTCAATTTACTGGATAGTCTGAGCGTCTCTCTTCAGAAGTGTATTGAGGCTGGTATGTGTGGTCTGAGAACGCGATGTGAAGGCTTCCTTGCTAACGCCATGACCCAGCACATCTACCGCCGATGGAAGCGCAAGCCTCGCCGACTAGCCAGCTTGAGATAGAACCAGTGTCAGACGACAGAGTATCTGCGACTAGTAAAAGCTCCGAAGCATCGGACAGAGGGTTGGATCTCAAAGAGCAACTGTACTACATTCAGATAACGCTCAAGTTCCTGTCCAGAATATCTGCAGCCATACGGAAGTCTGGCACTAAATTCAGGCATCAGCGAATCGACAAGCTTCTACCACAGCGAGTGTTCGAGCTAGAAGATTTCCGCATCTACTTGACGCACACAATTCTACTTGGACCGACGAATACGCACCTACTGAGCTGGCTTCTTTTTCGCTATACTGCAACAGACTTTATTGCGTGGAAGATGCTGTGGATAGTTCTCAAGGCTCGGTTCAAGGACTCGAACAGATTGAGCACCGTCCAGTCGCGACTGATCCATGCCAACATGGTGCGGAGGAATCGGTTCGATGCGTATTTTAGCAAGTACCAGCGTCTGATGGGGGCGAGCAGATCTGATGACAAGGTACAACCCTCCAAACCTGTTTTAAAACCAATCCAAGTCATCCAGTCGGCTCCGGTACCACGCTCATCAAAAAGCGCAAGTGATGTGTCGGAGCCACCGAAGCAAAACCCCCTGCCAGCGCCCGCGATTGAGCGTTCCGTTCCTTCGTCGCATAGTGCAACTGGCATCGGCACACTCCATCTGCCTGAGCGTCCGCGGACAGAAGGGACCAAGTCGGTCAGCACCAAGTTCTCTCAAGGAGCGATGAAACAAGACTATCCGAGATGCCCAGAGGCGGATGGAGGTCAGCTCTGGTGTCCATGCTGTGCGCAGCCCTTGGATGCATCCTACGCCGACCCCAAGAAGAACAAAAGATGGCGGTATGTATATCCGACACTACCTTGACGAGGCTTTTCTGACGACCTTTCATAGCGGTCACCTGGCTGAAGACTTGAGCCCCTACGTCTGCATATATCCAGACTGCAGCGCTCCTGACGCCATGTATACCACTACAGATGAGTGGAAGAAGCACCTGAAAGAAAGTCACCGCATTTGTCGATGGATCTGCGACACCTGCTGGCTAGATTCTGACGAGGCTTCCGAGTTTGAGTATGATTCTGAAAAGGCGTGGCAAGACCACATAATGGCTGAACACCGGACGGAGTTTGACGAAGAGGACCTACCGGAGCTAGCTGAGGGCAGCCAGCGAACAGCGCTTCCGCCTATTGAGTGCCCGCTATGCCATGGTTCTAAGCCCTTGCTTAACCCGGAGACGGACGAACACCTAGCCGAACATTTGCATTCATTTGCTCTGCAGGCGCTTCCGTGGGAGACGATTGGACCCCAAGAAGAGACTCAGGCCTCTGTCGGTTCAGATCCTGAGAAGGTATTGTCATCGGTTGACGGTGAGGAAGTGACTAGAGAAGTTGATAAGGAGTACAAAAGTTTCTCTGCGGATATCGCGCATCTAGATGCTGTAATAGATTTCGAACTTTCAGAACTCATTCGAGTCCGAGGCAGATCTCAGAGTCTGCGGGAAGCATACCAAGCTCTGGAGGACCTTAGGCAGGCACTCTTTCTCGCAAGCGTCATGCCCTACGACTCAGAGATCCACGACGAACTTGAAATCAATCTTGTGCACTTGAAGAGTGTCCTAGATAGATGCGGGGATGGTAATATCGCCGATATGGATCCCGAGCCACTCGCTATGCTAACTCAAGACATCACAACTATGGTGACGTCTCTGGCCACGCTCGAGAAACTTGCAAAGGATATCTCAGAAGGGAACACCACTCTCGACAACCCCGACTCTTATGCGGTCGCATTGATTGCCGCTCTTCCCATCGAGCGCGCCGCTGCAGAAGCGATGCTTGACGAGGAACATGCAGCTCCAACTGGTTTCAGTAGACACAGTGCTGATACCAACGTCTACACTTGGGGTCGCGTGGGAGAGCACAATATCGTCATTGCCTCTCTTGCCGCCGGAGTCTATGGAACTACCTCGGCTGCAACCACGGCTTCAAGTCTGCTTGCCTCTCTGCCAGCTATTCGTCTGGGCCTTTTTGCCGGCATAGGCGGCGGCATTCCCAGCGACAGCCACGATATCCGACTTGGTGATATCGTCGTGAGCCAACCAAATGGGATCACAGGCGGCGTCTGCCAATATGACTTAATCAAAGCAAAGTCAGGTGACAAGCGTAAGCGAAAGGGGTTCCTCGGGCGGCCTCCAACAGTTCTCCTAAATGCGCTCACTCAGATCCAGGCCATCCACGAGCGGGAAGACTCCAAAGTTGCTTACTTCCTTCAAGAGATGCTAGAAAAAAACCCGAAGATGGGCAAGAAATCTAAAAAAAATCCCGGTTACGTTCACCAAGGTCTCGACAACGACCGCCTCTTCAACAATTCATACGACCACGTCCCCGGGCCGGACTGTCGGGGCTGTGAGACGGCAGACGAGATTCCACGCGATCCCCGAGACACTACCGACCCCGAGATCCACTACGGGACCATTGCATCCAGCAACACGCTTGTCAAAGATGCCGCTATGCGCGATCAGATTGTTGCTGATGTCGGCGAAGATTGTATTTGCTTTGAAATGGAAGTAGCTGGGCTGATGAGCCACTTCCCCTGTCTTGTGATCCGAGGGATCTGCGACTACGCCGATTCTCATAAGAACGACCAATGGCAGCGCTACGCCTCGGCCACTGCTGCTGCGTATGTCAAGGAGCTCCTAGTATACATACCGGTGGCAGAGGTTCGGGACACCAAGAGGGCATTGGAAGCGCTTGACTCGAGTTAGTCCCTCTTTCCCCCACTCGAGCTAGACTCGTAGTAGACAGAATACTATTTAAGCCTAGAATACATACTGACTGCTAGTAGTTCAACAACAGATCGATAGCGTTCAGCAGATGACAGTTATAACGAAGGCTGCAACTGACGTGATCACGTCTGACCTTCACACCGATAAGATCAATCGCTGGCTCCGCCCCCCCGATCCGTCTACAAACGCCAATCATGCAAGGAAGCTCCACCATAATGGGACAGGTGCGTGGCTCCTAGAAGCCCCAATCTTCCAGGAATGGTTCTCAGGGTCATGTCAGTATTTATGGCTGAATGGGCTTGCGGGGTGTGGAAAGACAGTTCTCAGTGTGACTGTGCTGGATTATCTCACGAAGGACCACGACAGGCTTACTCTCAGCTTCTTCTTTGACTTTAGCGACAGTATGAAGCAAACCTTGGATAGCATGCTGCGCTCGCTTGCTTTCCAACTCTACCAAGGCGCGGCTGGTTCGGCAGGGCTTCTTGACGCCTCATTCCAAGCACACCAGAATGGCCGCGACCAACTGACTACAAAGGCGCTCGAGGATGTGGTGTGCAAGATGCTTGCAGTACAGAAGAAAGTTTGTATTGTTCTAGACGGCTTAGACGAGTCGACTACACGGGATGAACTTATCGTGTGGCTAAGCGGCTTAGTGTCCAATCAAGAGTTGCGCCACGTCAAGCTGATTTGTACCAGCCGGCCTGAACGTGAGTTTATGCGCGACGTCCCCTCGTTAATAAACAAGGAAAACTGTTTAGAACTCGATAAGGAGCGTGTCAACGCCAATATCCGATCTTATATCGCAGCACAACTTTCGCAGCAACATGATTTTCGGGACAAGCCCTTGTCTTAAGATCTCCTTAAGTAGAAACGGGGTTAGTTTAGGGTTACTTAGGGTTGGGATAGGGGGGTATTAACTATCTAAGCTAGCTCGCTATTCTTCTTCTACTAATACACTCTTTAGTTTAGTTTAGTTTAGTTTAGTTTATTAATGTCTGTCGGCGCCTTAGGGTAGACTTGAGACGTGCTATTAAACTATCTACGGATAATTGTGTAGGCGTATCTACTCAGTAGGCCCTATAGGTCGTGCGTGCGCGACTATCTTCTTACTAGTTGCCCCTAGAATTTTCTTAGGGTTTAGATAGGGTTAGATTAATTTCTAAGCTAGCTCGCTACTATCTTCTAACTCTCTCTAGATTATTAAGGAAGGTAAGGGATGACTATATAGAAAAGAAAGGAAAGAGGTAACTATAGGGTAGGTAGACCCGCTCTAGGGTACTAGTAAAGGGCTAGAGGCTCTATTATAGGCTTCTAGACGGTATTTATAGAGGCTAAGGGGCTATATATCCTACTATAGGCTTTCTAGAAGGTGTTTATAGAGGCTAAGAGGCTCTATAACCTACTATAGGCTTTCTAGAAGGTATCTATAGAGACCTATAGGCTCTATAGCGTGTTGCTGGGCCTTCTATTGGCTCCCTGGCGCCCAGATAGAGGTCTCCAGGGCTGTTGGAGGCTCTTTGGACGCCTGTCGGAGGTTTCGTCTCGGTGCTGGGGCAGCTAGAGGTTCTGCAGGGGCTGCTAGAGACCTTCTGGAAGGCTGGGCTTTAGAGGCTGCCGCGGACCTTCTAGAAGGCTGCTAGAGCCCTTCTAGAAGCCTGCTAGGAGCCTGCTAGAGGCCTCGGAGGCAGCTGCCGGCTGGAGGCTGGGCATAGGCCAAAGATACCCTGTAGGGCGCCTGCTATTATAGGGTTTAGATAGGGTTAGATTGATTTCTAAGCTAGCTTACTATTTTCTACTAAATA
>PHFE01000014.1:6620-42325 GCA_002796755.1 Paracorniculantispora psalliotae | reverse complement strand
TATATGCTCTCAATGGNTATATGCTCTCAATGGTTATATGCTCTCAATGGTTATATGCTCTCAATGGTTATATGCTCTCAATGGTTATATGCTCTCAATGGTTATATGCTCTCAATGGTTCTTCCTTCTCTAGCTGAAAGGATCAAGTCTTTCATCTACATTGCCATAGGTTCCACAGCTACGGACCTCGCGCGTCCAGCCAGCCTTGTCAACTTCATGGTGCTAATGGCGCAGAGAATCTAAACACCGTCCTTGACGGCCTTCGTGGTTACCATCACGTGGGCCGTGCCGTGACAAGAAAACGTTTTTATTATGTAGTCAGCGTGATGAATGTGTGATTGTAGATACCTGATCATGTAGTGGCCGTGTAATTGCGTAATTACTTGACTGCATGACAGGGCCGACCGATTCACAGAATCCAGCCGATTGTACACCGTGCACCACAGCTTCAAGGCGTAAAGTGCGGCGTATTCAAGTGGCGACAACTCAGCCAGTTACCTCGTACCCTATCGCCCAGCTTGTGCCACTTTAGTTCATCTGGGGATTGCGCCCTGTGAATCTGGCTCTGGCACCGAGGCCTGCAAAGTATGGCCAGTACTGCTGTGTTCACTAAGCCACGGGTGCTGTAATGCATCCTACAGAAGGGTGAGCACGTATTACCATGTTGTACACAAGCCATGGGATATACATACCTTGCAATCCAAGCGTCTAGCAGCATCAAACACAATAAGTTGCCGTACAAAGTCTTTGGCCTTGCTGCTGACATCTTTCCAGAACAATCTGTGGAAAATAATCTGGTCGTTTTTGTACTCCTCGAACAGTTCTGGGATGGTATCGCTGCGGAATGGAGAATATCCACTCAGTAGAGTATATGCAATTACTCCAAGGGACCACATATCTGCCGGTTTACCGTATGCTTCCGCGTTCATCACCTCCGGAGCAATGTAACCAAAAGAGCCTGCCGGCGCCTGCGGTACGTTCCCCGTGCTGTCCAGTGGCGTTGCCGTACCAAAATCGGCCAAGACAAGACGGGAGTCGACCTGCGGAGTTAAAAACAGAATGTTTTCTGGCTTCAAATCTATGTTCTCTGTCAGCAGCGGTTGGGTACTCCAAGTGTATTTGCGAACCTCTGTGCACTACATTGTGCTGGTGCAACAGCATGACCGCGTTCAAGACTTGAGTCATCACCCTTGAGGCGTCCTCTTCAGGGAACCTGCCATAGGCGTCAATGCGGTCAAACAGGTCTCCTCCTTCTGCTAGTTGCGTGACAAGGTAAAGATTATTCTATGGAGGCCTATTAGCGATGTGCTGGCTTTTCGCATACAGGGTATGGCGTTGCGGTATGGACGGGCAGCGGGAGCATCAGGCATACCTTGGTTTCGAACCAATCCACAAGTTCCACAATATGAGGGTGCTTAAACGTCTGGAGTATCACAAGTTCACCGTACAGTCTTCTGCCGTCCCTTGCATCTTTCGTCTTCGAGGTGATCTTGATGGCCACATGACTCTTACCAGTTCGTTCTGTTGCCTCGCGGACTATGCCAGAGGCGCCGACGCCAAGTGTTCTCCCAAATTTGTAATTTGCCCTTCAGAGATTGATTAGTTAGAAACCATGTGTTTGAGCGGAATGTGTTACTTTTTCAGGTAGCTCTTCGGCTGACTGTGGAATCGGCTTAAAAAGGTAGTGACTTTTGTCTTTATGCGTAAGCAATGCGTGGGATTGTAGTATAGGAGAGATGAGAAGGCAGGGTTGTCATAAATGATGGAATTGGTCTGCTGTCATGGACGACTTACGCATGGTTGAGAGTGGTGCTGCTGATATGCCGTGGGAAGTGCGAAGTGATTTGACGACCCTACCCTACTCTAGCAGATAACAGGCGAGGACTGCCGTGGCTGGCATGAGGTAGCTATACAAAAAACGAGAAGTGGCAATGGGACGAGGCTTTGTACCGCACCGTCGAAATTCCGCGGCTTTCTCACTCGGTGGCGTAGCTGTCAAGTTTCGCGTGGCACCGTTCGGACCATGATCAGCGAGTCAAGCGCTATGTAGTTGCTGATCGTCGATGCCCGCTTGAACCTTGTCAAGGATGCCGACAACTGCTAGTCACTGCCTATACTGCGCGTCATGTACCGGCATTTGACCCGTTCTTCGGCAAATGGATTTTTAAACTCTGTGGCTTTGCAGAAGCTGCCTGTAGGAGATCCAGGCCCTAAGTGCCTCCTGTTTTCCTTTCACAATTACACTTCGCCAACGTCGGCTCGTCCGGGGTGGGGCAACCCCCTCCTTGGCGGGGCTATCCGAGAGCGTGTTTTTGGTCTCTTCATGGGATTGTCCTTCCAGCTCGACCGGGTTTCCCGGTTCCTCCCTCCCCCCCCGCGCTTGTGGGCGCTGCATAAGGCTAGGTCGGCGCTGGCTTCCGCCGTGTTGCGACTCTTTTCTTCTAACCGTTCCTCTGCAACCTTCATGGCCACTAATTTCGTATTGCCCATGAAGGTCCAGGTCCAATCTCGCACTTTGGTTATGAACATAATAAACATCATACTATCCAGTGATCGTATCCCAACATCTGTACATAGGCTGTACGGATCGCATACCGATGGGATCATTTACCCCTGTACCTTTGTTGCCCTTCAGCCTCGCAGTTTTGTGGTTCTAGCGTTGTTTTCTCGTACTGTATTGTCGGTGCAGATAACGACTGCTACGCATGATAAACCTCATTGTGACACACTGTGTCGCTGCCATGATCGTATCCACCGACGTTCTATCGTTACGCTCACCGGTGTTCCTAACATCGTGTCCGGTGGTATACCGATATATCGCAGGCCTTGAGTCCTTTCACCTGTCAGTACGATACCTGCAGGCAGCCCAGATGTAGAATTGTGCGTGGCGAGATCGGGTGATCGACAAATGCTCTATCGAGAATAATTTATACAGCTATGTATGGTGTTGGAGCAGACACACACACCACAATTCAGGAGTTGCCCAGCGGGCAACTTCCTCTGGTCTCGCTGACTCCTCGTTGCGGAGCAGGCTCAACGACAATTCTCACGGGAGATGCCTCAAGAATTCAAAAGTTTGAACCACGGAATCAATTGATTGATAGATAAAAGAGCAGAAAGAGATAGATGATTGTACCTCTCAAAAGGAGGTGGGAAAGCTAGCCTGCTTATACAAATCGCAAATCCAAGTACAGCCAATTTCCTAGCAACCAGCAACCATCCTTGCAAGCAACCACTAGCCGGGCTATCCTCCCAACACCGTATATAGTTAATGACATTGATTGGTTTCAACATTTAATAGATATTGGCGTTCATCACAATGTGTATGCCCAATACAAAAGTACAACAAAACGATGACTGGTCAGTGTGGTATATAATACAAACGATATATGTTGCCAAAGTGTGAACGGATCAGTTTGAAGTACGTGCACGATAGTTCCCTAGCAACTGGATAATAGCCTTGGTAACCGAATGTTATTTTACAGCAAATTACCCTTTTAGTTCCCTATGATGTCAGGAAATTGATCGACAATATGGAATTTCATATTATTTACCGCACTATCGCCGGTATAGGTATTAAGCTGTTATCGCCGTGGTTTAGTGTCATGATCTCTTCTTCCTCTTTTGTCTATCCCCGTTTTTGTAGTGTGCGGATATGACCATTCGCAGCTGGCATTTGTGTTGTATTTGAAGTTCAGTGATGGGTGGGCTGGACGAGTGCGAGACTTTCATGGCTCAGCAACCTGCGGGGATTGATTGCTCTCCTCTTATTTGGTGACTTTGAGAGGAGTCGAAGCAACCTACCAATGTCTCCCCTGCATGGCTTTCGATATCCTGTCAGTGCCGGCCATATCTACAGAGCCTGGGCGAGTCGTTTCCCGAGAAAGACGTACGATTTCCTGAGACAGATGCCAGCTGGGTGGCCATAGTATGGAAAGGGGAGAGTGTAGGAAGATCTAGTTACTCAAACCGGGAATTATACTAGATGAGCTAGATGCACTAAATGGACGAAGGTAGTGACATCGTTGGTGATGCGGACACAGGCAGATGGGTGGGCTCTTCCCCAAACCAGCCTAGAACAGTAACGCCATTTCATGTTTCTATGCGTGCTGAACTTACACCATATGGAGCACGGTACCATGCCAAATGAAACTTTTCCAATTGTACTATGGATAGAAAGCCTGGACATTGCTCACAATATCCGAGAGTGCGTATCGCAATGGTATGTCGCGCGGTAGGGTATTATTGCCATAGTTAGTACCACGGGGATTGTGTGATGGCGCAAAAGTAGGGGCAAGTTTGAGTCCAACTTAAGTGAATTGATTGTTCAGAAAGAGAAAAGGAGAGTTCATAAGGAAAGCTCTAGCGAAAAAGCTGTTTACAGAAAGTAAGGCTGGGCGTCCCATTAGGCGCGATTCAGTCACAGTCAGCCTTTTCGTTTAATAGACAACGTTATATCTGGCGCCTCCCTCGCCCTGTCGTCGGATTCTGTCCACCGCATGACCTGTGTATCCTCATTGTGGATGCAGGTCGGAAGTTGCATGTCTGATTGCAGGTATCGCGCATGGGCCGCTTCGTCGACCCAATCATATATGGTATGATCTTCCATACTCGTAAAGTCATCGTAGATAGGATATTGTGGATAATCCAAACCAATGCTGCCGAAGGTATGGGCAGAAGATTCATTTTCAAGCATGGCCATGCTTCGTGGCGAAGTGGGTCGCTGCGCACACTGGCTCGCTGACGTCTTGGGATATTCCTGGCAAGGGAAGCTTGATAGGGAACACGATTGCGACGAGAATACAGAGGCCGGATCGATATCAGGTGGTGCATCGCTGATCATGAAGTCGCTGCCACTCTTGAGGTGGTGCGGTGAGAACCATACTCTGTTGGCATCTCCCAACTCTCGTCCCCACTCGGCCGCTTCATAGCTGGCGCTATTGTATGTGTCTTGCTCAGATACATACGTATCTTTGTCACCTTCGTGGCTCCATTGCTGCTTTTCCCGAAGCTGGCTGGCAAGCACGGCCATATCACCTTTGTCTTCCGGGAACATTGTTGAATGGGCCAGCGTGTGCGGGTCACCATGTCGCTGTATGCAGCCAAGCTTTTGTGCAATGTTGTGCACCACTGGTAAGCCGTGATTATTCAAAAAAGGCTCACCGAGATTCCAAGCCTGTGAGTTGCGAACCATAGAGTAAAGCTTGTGAATGGTAGCGACGAGAGTAAGTTGGGAATTCTCCAAGACCTCAGCATACCTTCTCAAGTTGTTAGCAGCTACGCAGTGGCTGGGTTTCGTGAATGGAGGGGGTACCACGCCTTTGCATACCCTTTTGGTAACCGTTTGCATTTCATTTTATGACAAGTTGTGACAGTGCAAATTGTACAGTCGTCCTTGCATCTCCCACAAGGGAACTGTCCATCGCACTGAAGTGTATGTTAGGCTGCAACGTGCCGATGTGGAAATACTGTAGCTGCCATGGCCATTCTTACCTTGCTTTTCTTCATGCGGCATCTTGCGCAGGCCATCCATGTGCGCTTACGACTGCCATAAATACGCCTGTTGTCTTCGAGGGGAGTAGAAACAGCGACTGTAGTGGTGTGCGCGCGGTCCCAACCGCTGGGGTCTATAAGGTTGCCCGTATTTGCGCTGTTGGCATCTTCCTGTAACGATTGATAATGGAGATCCATTGTAGACCTGTCCGTGTCTGCTCGTTTATCTTGCGCGCGGAGAGTGTCATACGATGCTATGGTTTGCGATAGTCAGTTGGCGAACTGTGGTCGTGTGCAAAGGCCTGAAAGGTAGTGGAGAGTTATTCAGGCTGGCGTTAAGCGAAGTATGAAGTTAGAATTACGACGAAGGAGACACTTTGATGAGGAACGAAACGTTTCGTAGTAAGATTTTGTATTCAATGCGATGCTGGAGGGCCGCTACCACAACAGGTTAGCGGATTTCAGTTACGAGAACAATCCTCTATTCGAGTCAAGACAGGCAACTATCCAGACTTCCGTGGCGCCTAGGCTAAAAGGGTTCGGCCCAGTGGCCTGTTCCGCTCAGCCTCTCACCATCATGCATTGCTACGTCGGCAGTGGCAGGCACATAGGCTGAAATCAAGCACTCACTCGCCAGGCAGTCCACGGGGGACAGCTACACTAGCGGCGGCCCTGAATGTTGACGCCACACTACTGACACTCTCTTGCCCATTTCGGTCGCACTCGGGCCGTACAGTCATGCGGAGTGGCAACCTGAACGCAAAGGTTGGACACCGGGAAACAAGCTCTCCTACCGAAAAGCTCACGGTGATGACGGCTCGTTCCGTGATGACACTTTGCGAAATCACTTTGCGGGATGTGGCTAATCGCGGGAGTACATGAGGGTGTGCTCGACAGACTATATAATGTAGAGCAGCGCAACCATGGATCTGTTCCCGGCCAGTCGCGCGTATATTTAATTCGCAGCCGGTCCGGAACAAATGCTTGCATTTCAATCGGGTTCTGGCCAATCTTGCATGTGTGCGCGATAACAGTGCGCCTCCTTGCCATTAGCCATCTTGTGGCGAGACCCCGCCACACCATAGTGACGGCGTTAAAACTTGGTGACGCTTTTTCTGCCGTGTTGACACTGAGTTGACATCGGGTGCAGTCTGGACCATGGTCGGCCGAACTTTGACGACGGCAGCGGAGACCAAGATATCCAAGCCTAGCCTAGCCCTGCCCAGCCTTGTTTCGGGCTGCGGCGGTGTCAAACTTTATTTTCCACTTCTATCCGTCGGGTACCAGGGCGAATACCAGTATCCGCGGGGGGCGGTCCCTTGCGCACCTGCAGTTGTCGCCGTTGTCGGCTATCTCGGTACGCTGATGCGTTGCCACAGAGTCAAGTGATCTGCGTCAGCAGCAGGGCAGATAGCTCGCCAACAACAAGGTTACAAGTCACCGATATTGTGGAGAACCGATTATTTGCGCCGATTTGCACCCGACCAAATTGGAAGGCCGCGCTCACTCCAGGTGGTCAGAGGAGGGGTAGTGGGCCACTTCCGAGCGGTGCTGGGTGAGTGCCCCACTGGCTACTCCTCACCATGACTGGCCACCTTTGACCACTGACTGTTCAGCACAATATTGTAGCAGCCACAAGGAAGAAACATCAATCTTCATGATAGGCGCCCCGTTGGTGCGTTGGATTAGTGTTGCGAAAACCCGAAGACTTATTGCGGGCGTTCCGGGAGGAGTTCGATGTCGCGTACGCAAACTTTCAAGGTCCGCTGCCCGCCTGACAAGAAGCTACGAAGAAAGGCTTTTCGAAGGCTGAAAAACGAAATTTGTACGTATTCGTAAGCGTCTTGATGGTCGGGCGGATTTATTTGGACTAATACGGTTAGGGCAGCTAAGTTTCAGTTTTTGCTTTTCCCTTCAACGAAAAGGAAACGTCGTCGTGTGCAACACCGGGACAGCTTGTTTTCAGTTATCAAGTCTCCTACGCCGAAATTTGCTGTCCGTATAATTGAACTACAATTTTAACGCCCGTACCCGGTCACGGGGCTATGTGACGGCTTCGTGGTGACGTCCTGAATGGGCGTCGCGAATTAATGACTCAATTGCCTAGGTATTGATAACCATCATCGCTCTGGTAGCAATGTTTGCTGCGGGGCCTGCCGCTCATAAAAACAGTATTTAATCAAACTTGCTTTCCATGCAAGCAATGCGTGCACGATACCCTGCATATCACCGGAAATGGAGCTGATTGTAGCGGTGCGAGACGAAGCACGGCGATGCCGAAGCTCTCCATGGCTAGCCTGCCACTGGTCCACTCGTCACTGTCTCGAGGGGACAAGCGAAGCAGTCTGCTTAGGAACATTACGGTAGCTACACTGTAGATATGCGTTTGGTACAGGAATACAGAAAAAAGGCAATTCTGCAGTGATGATTTTGTTCTGCATGGCAACTCGGCAATTGACTGACGGCGATTTTCGTGACTACCACACCGTAGCACACCTACGGCCCACTATATCCACCAGAGCAGAGATGCGTTTCGTTCTCACTGCGGTTAGTCCAGTTTAAGCCTTAGCGGTTGGTAAGGAGCCCTTTGTCTAGCTAGTACGAGTAGTACGATTACTGAGGCTCTATGGGCCATCATTAGAATCCGTCCTCCGACAGGCTAGTGCCGTGAGGGCAAGAGGCCTTTTGCCATCGTTCCGTCCGACTGCCGAGAGCCGAGTCTTTGGGTGGCGCAGCCGAAGGCAATGCGCTTCTATAGGCGTGGTGATGCTGCAGCCCTGAATCTTCTCATGACAAGATTGGAAGAAGCCGGGGATCGGGATACACTCAGCTACGCGATGGACAATGGAAGAGTGGATAGAAGGCTGCATAATAGCCAAAGGGGCGGTTAGGACAGCCTGAAGAATACGTGCGATTGATACAAAGCTGACGGGTAGTGCGGCAAGCTCCGCAAGCAGTTATTGATATGTGGCACAACTTTCGTTGCGTGACGAATGCATAGCCTCGGCCACCGAGACTCCATTTCTGTCTACAGTCCTTTCGCCACCTTGCAACGGGAATCCCCTGAGCCATTGAACACTGTAGAAGGCGTAGATAAAGCGCGGCACGGTGCTTGCCAACATGCATACCGCTGCCACACTTTGGCCTACCTCTCCTCACAACTGCCCGGTTTTCTCTGAGGCCACACAAACAGCATGTCCAATACTCAGACGTACTCTCTGGCGCACAAGGCACGCGAAAAGCTCTTACGCGACGTCTCTCAACCCGATCATGATCTTCGCGTTCTAGTCGGACATGCGAACCTGCTAGATTCGTTGATACTCAGGCTCTCAGAGGTCGAGCCTCAGCAGCTTTTTCAAGCCAACGAGTCTGTCTGGGGTACCAACACCAAAGCCCTAGCCAAGGAAAGGGAAGCGCCGGGCCCAATGGCCAAACAGCCCAACGTGTTACTATCGTACCAGTTACCCGCTGCAACAAGCACATTTCAGTTTGAGTCCGTGCCTATAGCTGTCAGGGTTATCTCTGTGTCATCTAGGCTCCGAAATTAGGATAGTTGCCATTGAAACGTTATTTCCACATTATATCTGACACCCTCCCGTGCCGCCGCCCGCTAAACCCTCACTGGTACGTTTTATAGATGCTACTGTTAGATTGCAGCACAGCGGGAAGTGCTTGCGGCCACTACAGAATAACCGAGTATCGCTGAATTGTCCGTGCAGAGCTAAATGTATTTGCCACTAGGCCTATCTATCAGATAGACGCGTCAAGTACTGCACGCTGTCTCTGCATATCGCTTCTTATCACGCCCGATTGTGATGGCAGCGGGTCCACAACAGTCGAGGACGCAGTGGATTATACTCTGTCCACTACAATCTAGGACGCAGTGGACTGAGCGGAGGTGACTTCCACCCTGCTTTTCATCTGCATTTCCTTCGCTATCCTTCTTTTGCTACCTTCCACTACCGGCAAATACTTCGTCCTCTTGTCCACATCTACAGTGCTCGGCATGGAAGTTCTGCAGCACCTCGCATATGAGCCTACCTCTGGCTCATACCAATGCCCTTGGGAGTCTTGCGACAAGGTAGCTAATCATCATCGCTCGTGTGTCTTCCGTCGCGGGTTCAGGCATACTAATCGACGATGCAGAGATTCATTGGAAAGCCAGACTTGCGGCGACGCTACAGGATGCACACAACAATCGCCCGTACAAATATACCATTCTGGGCTGTGGGATGCGCTTTATTCAGCCCAATGGCTTGACTGTTCACACCAGAACCCACACTGGCGAGAAGCCCCATCAGTGTCAGCATCCTGGGTGTGGCAAGAGCTTCTCTGCCGTTATGATCCTTTCATGCCTTACACAACCAAACGCTGACCCGATTCTCAGTCATCTTTTCTCTCTCGCCATCGCCGCACACACACCAGAAAGCCCACCTACAACTGCACTTCTGATGGCTGCCTCGAGTCATTCTGTAGCAAAGCTAGCTTATTAAAGCACCAACGACGTTCCCACCCGCTCGATCTTCATATCAACACATCTATGGGCGACTGCACCTCTACGCCCAGCAAGATTGAGGCTTGGTTCACTCCTAGCCGGACCGCAACAGCCCGGGTTAGCATAGCCCCATTGCTATGCTATTCTCCAAGATCACCATGATGGCATGCACTGCGCCGCACCTTTCCCTGACTTCAACCAGCACGCAGTTGACCAGTATATTACGCAGAGCCCCCAAGGCCGCTCGTACCACGCCGCGCTTTACCACGCTCAATTCTCTTTCACCAATCTTTCAACTTTGTTGCACAGGGCCACCCCGATGTCCCCGATGTCGCTATCATGAAGACCAGTACCCCTCCGTCGTCCAACCCGCCTCAAGTCATGGCTGGCGCGACTATGGACACGAGCTACATCGCTGTATCATCACTCCTGACACCGGAAGATGTGCCTTCCCCTTCCACTCTAGCCAAAGCCGCAGCGTGCGTGAGACTTCCTATACGGCCCTTCCGCTTTACGCCTCCAAAGCCACGGACACCACCACCGTTCGGCATCGGCCGATGGCTCAGTGTGCCCAGCAGGTGCCTCAACCACTATGCCTTACTGAATAGTACCCCTTGCCCCAGGCTGACATGGAAATTGGTACCTAAACTGGCGCCTAAATGAGGCTAGCTAGTTGTTGCAACGGGTTGATGGGAAGCTCTATATACTGCGATTACGCTGCGTAAACAAATTACTAGGATTGCTTTTATACCTTGTCCTTTACCCCGTGGCCTGGCGGGATAGGCGTTCGTCACAAGCTACCGTGTGTGACGGTACAAGACACAACCAAGAGCACGGGCGACTTCGATGGTTTGTTACAGGTAGAAAAGGGGACGTTCGTGTTTTACATGGATCACAAGGTAGAACGGGCATCGAACTCGCTATACCATGTCCGTCACACCCCGATAATCGATTGATCTCTATAATACATTATACCGGGTGTCTCCAGTGTCTTGTTATTGGCACGGCCACCTCCACTGTGACAATATCGACTGATAAATACAGAAAAAAACCATTGAAACCGTCCGACGGCCAGTGTTACCGCAGATCAGAGAGTATGGTGTCATATCCACGAGAGGGCTTTGTCTAAATGTATTCCAGTCCCCGACCCCATGTCGCCTACCTGCTAAGCAGTATATTTTTCTTACAGTAGACTCCTAAGAGCTTTCTCTTTTCTAGTGACGGAGTAATGCTTTCTGCGCTTCTCGTGCTCACCATGTTGCAGACTTGCAAACAAATAAATCAAATCAAATCCGGGGGTTCGATTTGATTTGATTTGATTTGATTTGATTTGACTTGAATTCATTTGGATATCTGATTATTTGAAAAGCCCCATTTTCCCCAACGTCGAAAGACACTAAGCAGCTGCTTCGGCGCGCAGCAAGGGCCATTTTAGGGGCCGAGAGCTGACCCTTTATCACGGTCGGCTATAGGTGTCTCTCTCAATAATATGTCAAACGTACCCAATTTAGACAATATAATAAAACTTATCTCCGCCGTTGTGCTGCAAAAAGCAAGTACGCGAAGCTGGGGCAGCTGGCGCATGAGCAGACTCGCAACATTGATTGGTGCAAGTGACTCTGTGTGGGGCGTATTCAAATAATCAGATATCCAAATAAATTTGGGCTTTGCGATTTGATTTGATTTGGATCAGCATTAAAGCAATTTGATTTGATTCGATTTGGATAAATTTGATTTGATTTGATTCGATCTGGATGCCATTTATCTATTTGCAAGTCTGCCATGTTGTATATTCAGGATTCATATCTGTGAGGGGCTGGAGCTCCGCTTGTTCAACAGCAAGGTGGCGTACGATTGTAAAGCCAAAGGGGAAAGGAGAGCGAGCTCTCGCCTCATGGTTGTTATCTGTTATCATGTACCTAGTGCATGGTACAGTACTGTAGGCAAGCCGAATGAGTAAAGTAATGAAACAGGTCTGGCATGATCCAGCACTGAGGCTATGGCACCGGCAGCAGCGGATCCAAGCGCGACTGGGCGCATGACACCCTACAAATGACATCACACTGGGGAATCTGTGGGATGTGAACGAGTCATCTGGGCCATGTATGGGCCACGCCAGGAGCTGGCGTTGGGACCCGCTTAACCATTATTGGAGACGCGCTCGCGCCTCCAGGTCTGCTTGTCTCGGGTCCGCTGTCCTTCTTCCATCTACCCTCGTTGAGCCGTTTCAGCCACTACGCCTATCAATGCGAACTTGCAAAAGCTAGAGCTACTGCAGTAGTGCTGACATGCTCGCCTAGCGTGGGAGCGGGCCACTCGAGATGCCTTGTCCATTTTGCGTTGGGAGGTAAAGAGACGACTACCCCGGCAATTATTAGGCGAGGATTCGCCACAGTGATCTATTTACGCCGCTCGTTTCAGACCTCATTCTCCCCGTACGAAGAAGTGAATGTAATAAATATGGCTTTGACCTGATTGGACATGCCGCACCAACGACCAGCAATCAGCGTGAGACGACGGTTCACAGTACTTGGCTGTTGAATGCTGATTTGGAGGCTGTTGGGAATAGATTTGGACAGTCTGACATTCTTGGTACCTAGTACCAGGTACACCATTGCGCTTCGGCAAATGCTGTGGGCCTTAATTCGATCATTGACCGTCTATAGTGAGAGCACTACCCATTATTTAAGGTTATAGGAGCTGAAGCGGTACATGCTGAACGGACGGACGACCGACCGACCGACCGACCAACCGACCGATTCTTCGTCAGATTGACAGACCAGAGCAAACCGTCGAATAGGTTGGTGCGCCCGGCTTATGGGGCCCCAGTTGGTCTGCTAAGCCCCGCGGACCAGTACCTGCCTATAGGCAGGCAATGTAAGCGGGGCTTGATCGTCTCGTCACTCCCAGTACGGGCACTGCCCGAAATCCAGTAGCATGCGGTTCCAGCTCTGTATTCTGTATCCGTGCGGACTGGAAGTAAAATCGCCTGTGCAAGGAGATGCTCCACCTCGATAACCCCATGGAGTGGCGTCCAACTACTCATGCTACGCAGCGGCCAAACAACACTTGCTGATTGGCCGAGAACCAGTTCGCGAAATTGCATTCGGCGAGGACACTCTACCTCTTCGGCTGATCAGCGTCATTCAAGTACACTTCCGGACATCGGATGACTCCACTATCCTCCCACACGTGCATAAACGGGATTGTCCCCCCTCTAGTCACAATCTTTATCTTTTTCCATGCATGCCTGTGGCATTGGTGGACCGATGCGGCTTCTGCCTTCATAGTGCTAAACCTGGTGTCGCGCTAGGAAAGGTAATGTGCAGTATCCTGCGCAGAGACCTACGGGAAGTTTCAGGTAGAGCATTGCGCGTATCCAAGCCTCCAGACATCTTCCGATTCGCCAAGCGCAAGGACGACCAAATCATATGTAAATGCACGGGGTTATAGTTGTCGATCAATGCCGCCGCGGTCGGCCCAACACGCAAGCGGTAAGCTGTCGTCCTAGACTGCCACCTGACGGGCAGCAGGTTTTCCGGAAGATTTTCACGAGGAATAATCGGTGCATTAAGCAGCTATCTGGTCATACGCTAAGGTTATGGATTGAGACTGTATAGGGCGGTGTAGTGGCCTACGGTCGCTGAGAACGGGGCCGCACTGCCAACGGTACTTAGTGCCAAAATGGTAAGCGTAGAGACAAGGAGACACCTTTTGCAACCAGAATTCTTGCTGGTTACTTCCCGCATGCCCCCGTACAAGCGCAACTAACTACGCTCTCGTAACGTGACAATAGCGCTTCCACCACAGCGGTCGGAACTAAGAAGTCTCATTGAAAAGTGTGAATCTCATGCCCATCATTGCTAGGTGTCTCTCATGAATGAGTGCTTCTCAAAAATATCTCATCATGCTAGACTAAGCAGAGAGAAAGTACGAGCTGATTATCGCCGATTGCTCGTTATTATTCGTGAAGATGCTGCAAGCGGCTGGCAACCGCGCTTGGCCAGACATGTCGCGATGATTAGATCAAGCATATGCTGGCTGCAGTCCCCGTATACGGCAATCTCCCCCAGCATTTTGCCCGGCCAGGATGAGGTCTTCCTGAAGGTAGCGACAGTGCGACTTGTCGCCTCATCCACGAGCCTTAAATCACTCACTGAAAACCCCTCATGCCTCCAGCTCCAAGCATGTCCTGCAAAGTTGAGCGCGTGGGTGCTTGACAAGAGATTCTTGCGACGCATATTGACTTGCCGACCATTCCGCATGCGGACGCTGACAATAGACGAAAATCGGACGAATGCTATGAATGCGATAATCTCGTCACAAGGCGGCAGAGCAGCTGACGGACGTGAAATGGTGAGCTGTGGCAGCGACTCTTGGATTTGGGCTTTGTAGAGGACTGTGCTTTTGTTAGGGTCGAGGATCTCGACCGCGTCAGAACAGGAGGAAGGATACAGCCCGTAACATAGAGGTTCCATGTGTTCACGACGGAGCATGGTATCTAACGAGTGCAATAATTTGTTCGGGCGGCTTACGCTCAGGCTAGTGAGAGGAATAAGTTGATCCTCCAATTCATCACAGTATAGAGCCGAAAGTGAAGAGGTTTAATAACTGTGACGAAATCAGGTGACCACACGTCTAATAAAAATTTAGTCACTTCGTTCCTGGTAATTCATAGGCCGAACTAACTACTGTTCACTATAGTGGCATATCGCAACTTTGCAAACGGGCCAAATGCTGCCGAGATTCCGTTGTCACTCCTAGCCTCTAAGACTACCTTGTGGGGATGGTACATTGTCCGTCTTGGGCCGAGTTTGTGCGTTGGTGCACGCCACGCGGCTTGTGTGCCGATTAGCCGAATAACCTCGCCTCCAGGACGGTATGAAAGTTGGGCTAGCTCTATCTTTCTATTACGACTCTACAGCACAGTACAGGGGAAGACACACTCAGCGCCCTCGACTGCGTGTGAAAAAGTAACGAAATTACTAGAGCCGCATGACCCAAATTTAGAGTGCTTTTTTATCCAAAGTTTCGGACGCTGAACCCGAAGATCACCATACTGTATCGGCACTATACGTTTGCCACGTTTGAACGGTAGTTAGCCCATGGGCTGGACCTCATGGTTAAAGTTTGTCTAAGGAGCCGCGGAGTCTCCGTGGGCAGAGGCTCCAGTAGTACTGAAAGACAACTCAAGCGCAGCGCAAAGTAGCCATTGGCCGACAACTGGCGGCAGCCGTCAGACGGTCAGAGTAGTGCTGGAGCTTACATCATGGTTGTATACCTAGAACCGAAGAAGGAAAGGAGAGACCAGGTCTTGCTGGCTCATCATTGCTTATCTAAGTTCGGCCCAGAGTACTAAAGTAAAAACAGGAAAAGATGAGCAACACTCCACGTGCGGCTGTATTTTGACTCATATCGATTTCGATGGTATCTAATACATCATTTTTTTAACCTATCCCATCCTTTGCAACCCAACCATGCCGACACCATCGGAAACCTCCGTGACTTAGCCGAGCCCCATACTGGTTTGTAGCTTCACTAAGGAAGCAAATAGCTCTTGTTAAGCCTACACTGGCGTTTTGAATCGATCCTTTGCCTCATAGCCGGCGCCAATAACTATAGTACGGCCGGCATGAACAAGAACGCTACTGATCAAGATACGCATCCTAAAGGCAACTTGGACGTTCTGCGCCAGCGCATGAGCCTAATCGATAGTATAAACGGTGCGCAGTGCCGTATTCGATACTCTTTCGGCCTCACGCTGGACTAGGATGCCAAGATGCCAGGAGCCGCAACGGACGCGACATCCACGATTGTCCTGTACAGTAACTGATATCCTGTCAATACCAGCCTTGTCAGCAGAAGTAGAGCGAGTCTTCTAAGCAGCTGGACACCAAAGTCCTAGTTGTAGGGAGAGCCTGAGATCGAGGGTTATTTAATAAGTGGGTTGTCTAAAACATTTGTTACGGGATGGTTAACTTGATGAGAGGGCTCTACGTGTATCTGTCCAGACTTGTCAGCAATATGCGCTTATCAATCAATATATTGATAACTATCAATATCGGCAAAGTTTTCAATATCAATATCAATACTGCCGTTACCAATCAATATTGATTGCTGACAAGCCTGTATCTGCCAGGAGAGCAGGGCAAAAAGGACGACCAGGATGGATCGGAGATACAATAGCAAGATAGTATGACGAATCGCGAATCCAATCCGCAGCTATGGAGGGTACATCATTTTGGCGATGCGTGGTACGCATACCTGGAGGTGCTTTAATTTGTCGGCTAAGGGGGTGCGAAGTAGCTTCATCACGGTTTAGTTAAACTGTGGAATTGTAGTAGTATTACTTTCCGAATTACAACATGCTACTAGGCAGAAGCTCTACGGAGGCCCTTGTCATTCGGACGGAAGCGCTTGGCTATTTATCGACAGTCGCAGTCCCCTTTAACCAAGATTACGTATAAATGGGCTCGAAACGTTTGCAGTATCTCAACATGTATTCAGTATCAAATTATTGAATATACAATACTCACTACGACATATACTATGCATTTTCTCAATAGTGATCTTCTTCAATACGAGGCCATGTTGAGTATTGAGTATTGAGTATTGAGTATTGAGTATTGATTGCAACACTGCTGATGCTCGAGGTTGACCAGGTCAACCCACTACCACTAAGCTATTCAGTGGTTTGAATTCAGTGGTATGCATCCATATGCCAGGCTAGTGCCATGGCGGAGGGATTACGAGTACGTCAATATTCCGCGGACCTTTGCTAACGGCGACTCGTTTGTCAACCGTCGGCATGTTACTACGACTTTACCGTAAAAGCTCCACCCCCTCCCCGAGCTTATTACCAGCAGCAGAAAGGTGTGTGATACGTTTTCTCTCCTTCTTGGAGCGAAGTACCTTTTATTTTTATTTTTTATTTTATCGTCAGTGACTATTCCGTTGTTCGATAAGGCGACGGCCGAGCTTTGCCAATCGGCTTACGAAATTACCTAGCTCTGGCTGGACTGTTTCCACGGAACTTTCTCTCCTTTGTACGCTGCCCCCGGCGATCGGCAGTGATCCTCGCCCTTTCTGGCCCTGCATTCAAATGACCTCTCTTGCATGTTCTAAATGGTCATTCTATTCTTGTCTTATTCTTTTTCTTTCTTCGTCAGCGCGGCTGGCTGGCTAAGGTCCCATTGATATACAACACGTCAACATCCGACACGCCTAACCGTGTGTACACTGCCCACCGCACTGAAACATCGCCCTGCCCCCCAACACAGTACGGCAGCTTCGTAGTCTCACAACACAACAATAACAAACCAGGTCATGTCGCCCCCGTCGTCGAATATCGTTACGGACGCCGAAGCCCAGCCCTCCCGCGCCATCAACAAGGTTTCCTTCTACAAGCACCTCACCGACAAGACGGGCGTCACCCAGGCCGTCATCGACTACAAGTACCGCGGTGAGGGTACCGTCGAGAACCCCTACCTTGTTGGCTTCCTCTCCGAGGACACGTACAACCCCATGACTTTCACTAACAGTCGCAAATGGATCATAACCTTCATCCAGGCCGGCGCTACCCTCGCCGTCACCTTTTCCAGTTCTGCCTACACTGGCGACGTCGCTGAGATTCTCCACGAGTTCAACAGTAGCCGCGAGGTCGCGACTCTCGGTGTTTCCCTCTTCGTTTTGGGCTTTGCTGTAGGTCCACTGATCTGGGCTCCCTGCTCCGAGGCCTTTGGCCGCCAGATCCTGTTCTTCATTACCTACTTTGCTCTGACCGCCTTCAACGCCGCCGCCGCCGGTGCTCCCAGTTTGGCAGCTCTCGTCGTTCTTCGCTTCTTCGCTGGGGCCTTTGGATCCTCGCCTCTCACCAACGCCGGTGGAGTCATTGCTGACATGTTCAATGTCGAGCTGCGTGGTATTGCTAACTCCATCTTCGCCATGGCGCCTTTCCTCGGCCCTGCTCTCGGCCCCATTGCTGGTGGCTTCCTTGGCGAGGCTGCCGGGTGGCGCTGGGTCGAGGGTCTGACAGCCGCCTTCACCGGTACCTTCTGGATTCTCAGTACCCTCTTCTACCCAGAGACCTACGCACCCGTTCTCCTCCGCAGCCGCGCCGAAGAGCTCTCTAAGCGAACTGGCAAGGTCTACATCTGCCACCTCGACGCCGGCATGCCTCCCAAGGCCGTCGTTCAACAGCTCAAGGTTTCGCTCTCTCGGCCTTGGGCTCTGCTCTTCAACGAACCCATCGTCGCCCTCATCTCCATCTACGTGGCTATCATCTATGGTACTCTTTATATGTGCTTCGGCGCCTTCCCCATTGTCTTCGGCAGTGGTCGTGGCTGGAGCCCTGACATCAGCGGACTTGCTTTCTGTGGTATTGCTGCCGGGATGATTTTTGGAACCGCGGGCAGCATCTGCTACAACAGGTTCTACATCAAAATCGCAGCAAAGTCACCTGGTGGTATGGCTCCACCTGAAGCTCGTCTACCTCCCGCCATCGTCGGCTCTATCCTGCTACCCGTTGGCCTGTTCTGGTTCGCCTGGACCAACGGGCCCGAGATCCACTGGATGGTGCCCATAATTGGCTCCGTCTTTTTCGCGGCTGGTATCGTCTTGGTCTTCGTTTCCACCACGACCTACCTTGTCGACTCCTACGTCATCTTTGCCGCCTCCGTTTTGGCTGCCAACTCGCTCCTCCGATCTCTCTTTGGCGCTGCCTTCCCTCTATTCACATCGCAAATGTATTCGAACCTCGGCATCCACTGGGCCAGCTCCATCCCTGCTTTCCTTACCCTCGCCTGCTTACCTTTTCCTTTCCTCTTCTACAAGTATGGTGACAAGATCCGCGCTAGATGCAAGTACGCTGCTGCGGCTGCCGCCATCCTCGAGAAGATTCGCAACGAGAGCGCCGCACACGCCATCGATGAGGACCAGGCCATGGAAGAGGCCGGCCAAGCCGAGCACCAGAAGCACGAGCTTTGCAAGCACAAGCACGAGTGCTAGCAGCAGAAGGAGCATAGCTGTAAACGGAGCACAAAGGGGTGGTCCAGAAGCTCCCGTCCTGTTAACAGATATCCCCGTAATGAATAATTACTATTTTTTTGGCATATTCGTATCTATTCTTAGCCAGGGTGGGTCGTCGATACGCCGTCGGCCTCGCTAGCCTAACCGCATCTGCCGAGGGGGCATCAGCATCGCCCGCCAGGCTGCCAACTTCCTTTGCCGCTATGCCAAACTTGAAGCCAAAATCCATGAGCGTTGCGGTCCGCAGGGCTCCAACCGTGTCTGTGCCGACGGCCTCAGCTACTCGAGCATCGGCTACTACGGTAACACAGCCAACCATTGTAGCCGCTACTAAGATAAGGACTGCTTGGCCAACTTTAGCGCATACTACCATTGCGCTAGGGAGGGCGAGCGCTGCGGGGCTTAGGGCAACGGTCGGATCTGTGAGGATGGCCTTTGTTGCTCGAGCGTAGGCTACTGTGGCAGCACGACCTCTTATTGCGGCCGCTATAAGGATAAAGACTGCCAAGCTAAACTTGGCACATGCTATGCTGGCGGAGCCAAGGCCAGCAAGCAAGGGAGCAACCGGGTGTGTGTTGCTGGGCTGTCGTTAGATTGCGGGGTGCGCAAGATACATCGCACTGTGCGCAGTTGAAATCTAAACTCTACCAAATGCTGCTGCCTGACAGGCAGTAGCATAATGAGAAAGTATATGAACTTGGCTCTATTAAAAATGCAGAATAATAATAATAATAATAATAATTTATATAAAAGAAGTGCTATTGTATTTCTGACAGCTGTGTTGCTCTAGCATCGGATACTGCGGTACCTCGGCCGACCACTGCGAAAAATAACATGGTGGAGACTGCCACGCCAACTTTGGACGGTGCAACTAAGCGGGATGTTTCCTGCGGCGTTGAGCGAAATCTCCTAATTTTGTCAGAAATACAATAGCGTAGCAAATGGACAACTAGTGAATTGAGCTTGGCTATATTGCGAGGTGTGCTGCATCTCGAGGGAATAATGTCGAAGTGAGTATTCCATAAGTGCTACAAAGAAACTCAGCCACTAAGCCCTTTGTGCTGCCACTAGAGACCGACCAGACCATTCCAGTTCATTATGGCAAGTACAGTAGCATTCGTGGCGCGGGTATCGACTTCTTTTGCTTTTTTTCGGTAGCAACGCTTTAGAACATTGGCTCAATCCGCGTGGGAAGTGACAGATTGATCCTCTTGCGGATAGCTGTGTCTTGTTCAGCGTGGCGAACAGTCTACCGCGAAACGACGCGGCCGAGACGGCGCAACAAGTATAGGTTGAATTTTAGGCGTTTTCTCAAATTGAAGCTAGCCAATAGGGTGCCGTAAATCAAGGCATATATTAACAGTGGCAGTATGTATAGAGTACTTATATATAAGTACCTATCTCTAATTGTCTCTATAAGGATCCCTAGCTAAACCTAACCCTCTATAGACAATTATAAATATTTTCCTAAATAGGTTATTATAGTACTAACGTAGGCTAATAAGGCTTAGTATAATTAACAATAGAAAGGGACTTAATTAAAGGTAACTATAAGTAAGTTTATATTATATATATAGGTATTAGTAAATAAGTATATATATATATAATAAAGACTATTAAAAGAGATAGGAAAAAGAAAGAGAGTATAAAAGAGGTAAAGGGTAATTAGGATTTATTTTTCTATAATTACTATACTTACTTCTTTATTATAGTAAGATCCTATAGCCTCTTATATCTATATAAAGTAAAAAGGGTTTATCTTTTATAGTCTATAGGTTTTCTTATAATAATAATTACTATATACTTATCTATAGAGTCTATTAAATATACCTTATTTTAATAAAAATAGGTATATATTATTATTTTTATTAAATATTATATTAACTTAAAAGGAATATTCTATTACTAATATAATAATAAACTCTACTAGAGTTTATTAAAAAAACTAGCTACCCTATAAAACTATATAGGGTAGAGTTTATTATATAATTAGGGTAGAGTTTATTAAAAGAGAACAAGCTATATAGATAGGTAAAATAAAAAAAGAGATAATTATATAATAGAGAAATTATATATAGTACTAGTGGTTATAGGGGGCGGGTTTTTTCCTCGAAATATAAAGATAATAGGTATAGGTGGAGTTAGGGTTTAGACCCCTATATATTCTTATTAAATATGAAATTATATAAAATATAAAAAGTGTATATAACCCTAAGAGAAAAAAAAAACAGTGTAAGTACGTCTAGGGTAGTAGGATATAGGCTAATAGGGCTTAGCGTAATTAGCTATAGAAAGGGACCTAATTAGAGGCAACTATAAGCAAGCCCATGCTATTATTCTACTTAGTAGAATAATATATTATTCTTATTTATAATTAGTTAGAGTTAATAAGGTAGTTAATTTTCTATTATCTTATTCCTATTATCTTATTCTATAAGATAATTAGGTAAAAACTAGGATAAGTAGGCCTCTTATCTATAATATATAATAATAAATCTCTTATTCTATTTATTAGGTAAAGTAAGTAAAAGCTAAAAAAGAAAGTATTATAAAGAGTAAAAGGAGGTTAAGATACTTTACTTATAATAGTAATTATTAAGTATTAGTCTATAAGTAATATTAAATATATACTATTTCTTAACTAATTATATTTATTTTATATATATATAAGAAGCTATACTATCTAAGTAAAATAGAGTAAAATATACTTATAGAATTCTATACTTAGCTAAAACTTAAGAGTATATAGGAATTAATAATAAGGTATTATAAAGAAGATAGCCTATTTAATCTAATTAGCTAGCTATTAATCTATTTAGGCTTCTTATATAAGGTTAAGCTATATAAGTAATTTTTTTAAAATAAGAAGATAATAAATTAATATATTTAAAGTATATATAAAAAAGAATATATATAAAATATAGTATATAGTAGTTTATTATATTATTAATAGCCTATATAAAACTACTTTAATATAAGATAGTTTATATACTACTTTTAAGTCTATAATAATATTAAGGTATTTATAGAGTATAATATAATATAATAAAGGTAATAGCTATATTTATAGGATAGTTTTATTAATATAATATTCTATTAACTTAAGAGTAAAGTCTATAGATAGTAAGATAAGCTAGAGAAGATATAGGTAATAGTTATAATAGATAGGGAGAGAACTAAGTATATATTATAGCTTTATAAGTTAAGACTTATACTATACTTAGCTAGACTAAGTAACTTAGAAATTAAGTTATCCTATTAAGTACTATAATAAAGATACTTAGTAAATAATAAAGAAAGTATTAAGGATAATATTAATACTAATAGTAATAGTAATAATAATTATAATAATAAGGAAGATAATAAGATACTATCTATAATTATAAGTATAACTAAAAAGATACTTATTAAGATATATAACGTTATTAATAAAGACTCTAAGGAATACTAACTAACTAAATAATAAGTAATAATCCTTAGTAAATTTTCTAAAGACTCTATATTTAAATAAATATATATTTTTTAAGTCTATAAAAATCCTACTATACTAGAGAAATATTTTTTTATAATATAGTAGCTAGTTATATATACCTATAGGGTAGCCTATAGAGTGACTAGCTATTTTATATAGAGGGCTAGTAATATTATCCTTTTATAATATTAAATTTAATTAAATATTAAGTAATAATTAGCCTTTATAAAGATAGTTAAGATTATAAGAAGAGTAAAGGATATAAAGAATAAAACCTTATATTAAGCTATTATAATAATACTAAAGAGGCTAATAAGTAATAACTTAGGTTCTAATAAGTTTAGTTTACCTATTACTAGCTTTATAGTAATATTAATAAGAAAGTATAGTAAGAAGAAAAGGAATAAATATAGCTAGGAGATAAGCTATAGTAAATAGTAAGACCTTATTAGCTTTAGTAGCTACTTATTAGTATTAATCTAGGGTAATTAGCTAGTTCTATTTTAGGATATTTATACTTAATATAAAGAAGACCTAGAGATTCTATTATAGATTATTAATATACTCTTAGAATATATAGATTTATACTTCTAATAGAAAAGGGAAATACTATTTGGATTTATACTTTATTAGTAACTACTCCTCTTTAATCTTATACTATATATTATTACCTTAAAGTAAGTATATTAAGTATTTAATTTTAGTTATATTAATATAAATAAAGTAAGGCTATATATATATATACTATAGTAGTTAGTATATTATATATTCTAAGATATAGTATAAATCCTATACTAATAGCTACTCTTTAGTATTATTTAAGTAGGTAAGTTAGTTAATATTTAGTTATTTAGTATAGAGGATAGTCTAGAGGATATATTTTATAGTATATTATAGCTTAATTATACTATTAATAAGGTATATACCTATTATAATAATAGTTTATTTATTAAGTTATAATAAGTCTATTACTTAGATAATAAGTTAGGCTTAAAGCTATAAAGTAGTATATTAAGTAATATTATAGGTATTTATTAAAAGTAAAACTCTTAATAATAAAACTATTACTTAGATTAATTAATAGAGAATTAGACTAATTAGCTACTAGAATACCTCTTCCTTAAGTACCTATTTACCTCTCTATTACTTACTACTACTTAGTATGCTTAGTATACTTACTACTAATTATACTAATTACCTTGATTATACTAAGTAGTTATGTAATATAGCCGCTCTTTCCTAATTAGGCTTCCCTCTAGTTGCGTTACTAAGGGTGGCCGCCGGCCCGCCGGCCGCCTGGTTACGTTTGGGACAAGATGCAGCCGCCTCCTGCTAGGCTATCAGCCCGGCCGCTATAGGCTGCCGTATATTACCTTATATTACCTTAATTATTTATAATATTATACTACTATTAATTAAATATACTTATATATTCTTTATTATAAACTACTTATAATATACCTTAAGTATAAACCTCCCTTAACCTAGAGTAACCCTCTCCCCCCCTCTAGGGCTAAAATAGGCCTACTATAGGACTATAAACCTAGTATAGCTTACTTCCCCTTAACTAAAAGTATTACTCTTTAAAATAAGGGCTTTAACTAAGCCCTATTAAATATAGACTTATTTTTATATTAACTATAGACTAAGTTAAGGTTTTCCCTTACATACTTTAGTTTTTCCTTAGTATTTTATTACTAAGGTACTATATAGGCTATAGCTTAAAAAGGGTATAATAATAATAATAATATTAGCCTACTAAAAATTTAGGTAGTATCCTAAATAGACTCTTCCTAACCTGCTGACTATAATAACGGATAGTTATATTTAGTAAAGCTATCCTAGTAGACTACCCTAGTTACGAGATGCTAGTAATCACCGCTTGGTATACCATTGCTCGGGATATGCTGCCCATGGAAACTGAATCCTACTGGCATTTTGACTTCTGCACGGCCCAATTCAGTTAAATCCCTAGCATTGAGACACAGCAGGTAGCTTTCATCCCGCTTGCCATCGAGTACAACACTTAGAAGCACACCATCATCTTCCTCCTCTCCGTCGGGGTTAGGGACAAATATCGCTTCGCTGGGTGTATGTCCATGGTCAGTCCATAATAAAACTTCTTTCGACTCACAGTCAAATTTCATAATGCCGTCCGATACCGTCGCTTCCCCACGAAGTGTTGCTGAATAGACATATCGGTATTTGCGGGTTACGAATTTCGGGTTGATTGTAGGTAGCTCTGGTGAAAGAGCTTTGCAAAACAACCATTCCGCGGTACCTTTCCTTCGTTCCGATATTGGTGTAGTCCGTACGGCAGGAAGGCGGAACCGCGCCACAGCTGAACGCTTGCTATCTTCCCTATTCGCTGCGAACATCTTCGCTTTTGCGGAGGACGATTTCAGGTTTTCGTACAAGGTCGCGGCTAGGAAATCTGAGGTATCAAGTCGTATGAGATCCGCGACGATATCTATTCCAGAAGACCCGTCGTCCGCAGGCTCCTGCCACGCATTTATAGTATGGAAACAGTAAAACGCGGGAGTTTCGTAGGTTGCTACCACACCCTGGTTATGTTTGCGATCCACAACATACCACGTAGCCGGTTGAGAAGTATCCATTGGAATAAGCGATTCCAAAAAACTTCCAAACGCAAACTTGGACGGATCGATGTGAGAATTCCAAACGCATAGAATGACATAGTCAGAAGTCATCAGAAATGAGTGGATATATGCTGGTACTGCCGAGAAGGTTGCCAAAATTGTCGTTTCCCCGGTTGTGCCAGAGACACGGAACAGCCGGTACGTACTGGTCTTACCCAGTGTGAGGTTGTAATTAAACACATCACCTGTGATAGGATCAGATCGAGCATGCGCACCTGTCATAATCCCCTTCAGGTCAGGATGGAAGTTCCTTTGGGTGGCCAGGCCTATTGGCTCTAGCGTGCTGGGATCCAGCTCTTTGAACATGTTGGCGTCTGTCTTCGCATGCAATGTTCGAGTGCCTTCGGAGTTCCAGCGCTTGCTCGTCGCTGTAGTGGGGCAAAGGCCTGGCAAATTGACCGAGAGTGTCACCCCACAGTTCACGGAGGATGGATCTCTCCTATCAGGCTCAAACTCGCTTTGCATCTTATTGAAGATAACTTTGCAAGGATCGTGTTGCTTGCCAAACCCTAGACTGCTAAGTGAGCCCGTCTTACGCGCTTGTTCAATCATCGCGTCGGTTGAGAACCGGGAGTTATACCACACACGTGTGGCAACCTCTGGGTCATTAGAAGCAATGATCTCGAAGCGATGTGTTTGGCTGAAGCCGTCAAACCAATGCGAAATCTGGAATGAGCCGCCACTTTCGGTTTCAACTTTGCTCTTGCCGGGTCCGGTCCGGTAGAGTGTTCCAGAGGCATAGCCGGGGATGCTACCTTTCACTGAAAGTTCAATTGGGTGACGCACTTCGGTCTCCGGATCAAACTAACCCAAGGGTTAGCAACTTCATATTTCCGTGGGAGTTCGGATACTTACTCCCTTTTCTACAGGCCAGCAGTTCCAATGATCTTTGATACTCGTAGGCTGACTTGGTGGCATCTGCACAGCATCAATCCCGGCAGAAGGCATGTTTTCTGATTCTTAGCAATGAGAGAGCTTGAATTGAGAATTTTTTTGTAATAGAAAAGTTTATTGGTACGAGTTTGTGCAACGAGTATTCAGGTCCAGTTAGCCTAGTTGAAAGAAAGGCAGGTATTGGAAATGCGTCGTTATATATGAGAAATTTGAAGAGTCTCATCAGGAAATTCCCCTAATTTACCAATTAGCTGTGGTGTTGGTAGGCAGTTGAGCCCATTTAGTACATTTAAAAATAGTGATAGAAATAACACGGCGAGGGTACCGTGGCGTTGTATCTAAGATGTACCGTTGCTACCGGCAGTCGCAAGAGCTGTTGCGAGAGCGAGAGCGAGAGCGTATGCGAGAGCGTATGCGAGAACGACAGCGAGAGCGTATGCGAGAGCGTATGCGAGAGCGAGAGCTGCTGTAGGCTCTTGGAGCTTATTAACAGTGTCTAATACATGTTACTCCACAGAAATGTACTGTGTGCCACGCAGGGCAGCTACGGTCCGTAGAGTGCTATGGTTGATCGACTAAACTCTGTACTACGGCGGTAGTTCCAGACGCCATTCGGTGGCGAGTAGAAAAGCAAAGACATAATATCGGTCAACCGGACCTATTTGTAAGCACCATTTCCTCTTTGGTGTCGTAGGGAGAATATACGCCTGACAAGGTGCAAATATTATCAATTATTAAACCTTTAGTAAGGGCGGTGTTCCTTTGGTACCCTTTAGCATAGCACTAAGCTATAAGCGACCGGCATGCTATTACTCTATCTCAACTTGCTATTCACGTATTCTAATAGTATTACGTTAGAGCTAGGTTATTTATAAGGTATTATCTCTATATATATCCTCTAGTTTAGCCGGGAGGATATTACATATATAGATAAAACTTTACTAGTAATTACTAAGAGATATAGAGATAATTAATATTATAACTTTAATAGTATTTACTAAGTAGTATATAGTAATTATAATATATAGTTATAAGATAGTACCTATTAAGTTTTTCTATTATAAGATAATGTATATATTTATATACTCTTAATTATTAAAATACCTGCCTTTTACCTTTATATAACTCCTAGGAGCCTAGTAAAACTATAATAATATAACTCTGCTATAGAGAACCCTATTATTATATATTGTACTTATACTCTCACAGACCTTCATGCATTTGCGCTGCGCTGTGTATCCATCAGACACGATTGAAAGTAGAAGGAATAAACACCTTCACAATTTTTCGTGTCGTTCCTTGAAGCTTTTTTCAAGGTCGACTACTAAGCAACAGTGATGGCTTATGGCGAGAAGCTCCGCATATGTGTCAAAAACAAGTAGTTCAACATCGAATCTACCGTTCATGATTTGTTTGAGGCTAATCCGGACACGTAGCCAGCACTCGCCATGCGCCGGTAGCCTTCTCTTGACGTCAAGGCCCATTGTGAGTGTAGGACACCAGAAAGTTGTTTCGAAAGGAAAGAATGCTGAGGGAGGGAGAGAATCTGTACAGTTGGAACGGAATGGCTCCAGAACAAATGGTGCTAAGGCGTCCGCCACAAATGCCAACGTTTCGTTTGAAAATGGCCGGCCACTTGCAGTCCGAGCCCAGAAGTCCTGCACTGATGGAGATGGATGTCCAGTTCGCTGTAAAAAGAATTCAAGAACACGCAGTACAGGCACTGCTTCCATTAGCGGCGCCATGTATCGTGTCCAGTTTGGGTCAGCGTCTTCCTGGAGCTTCTTGAAGTCCACCTCCGCTGGCTCATGGCCTATGTTCCAACCTGTCGAAAGTGTCATTCCCCCCTGATAGTCGAAACTGCCGTTTGTAATGTACGCAGCCACTGATCCACGGCTTTTGTCCTTTTCGACTATCCAAGGGTGCTGAGAAAGAATACCTTGTTGGTGTAGCGATATATGAAGTACGGATATCGCATTCCCGAGTTTGATTTCATTCACCCAGAGTAGAGCAAGGCCCTCATGCGTCCGATCCATGAACTGCCAGTCGGCCTTGAAAGTATCCGGATGCTTCTTGCTGCACAGGTGTACTTTTGCAACCTTGAGAAATATCGTAGCCACATATCCGCCGTGAGGAACTAGAGATTCACCAGGGATTAGCAATACCCCAGATCACAGATTCTTTTAATCTTTGAATATGCTGCACCGCATTACTAGACGTATTACGCAGCTGTGAGAACGGGTCAAACGCATGGTCCTACCTTCACCAATACACATATCAGGGTGTAAGAAAGCAGCATATATATAGTCATCGAGCTTCGTGAAATCAGTCGATGCGTTGAGTATATCTGGCGTCGAGCTTGTAGTCATGTTTGTAGGGGTATGTTATTGTATCTACCCAGAAGATTTGTCGCTTGTAATTATGGTCGGCGAAAAAACTATGGCAGAGTTAATATAGTCCACATAAAATTTCAGAGGTTCGGAGGTAGGACCGGTCTCAATTTCATGATTATAATATCAAGGAATATTTTGTAGCCCAAGGAGCGGGACGTCGGTGCAACCTAAAAGTGAAACGGCATTTAGAAATCGACCGTATGCCCCGAGCACTAGCCTCAAACGTACATGTGCTACTGAAACCTCCTTCATACGCCAGTGTGGCTTTTCTATGTACAAGCGGCGGACTAGTAGGATCTATAAGTAAGCAATACATTACCTTATAAAACACTGGAAATCTTACCTTTGTAATACAATGACAGCTTTATAATTCTGTCCATATTCCTTTACCATACACACCAGAAACGCTACTAAAACAGAACCTCTCGCGTAGGCTACGAATAGTGCTACTATATATCACTGATAGAACATGACTGAAGAAATTGTTCTAGCGAGTAACAACGTGCTTAGCATAATGAAATTCTGACTATCACTTAGCCGACTGGTGCTACTGGCATGATCGGCTTCAAAACACTTGTCCTGCTCCTGGAGGCAGGCTATACCGTGCGCACCGCTGTCCGCAAGCATGAGGGTTTCGAGAGGATTTACAATTCAGCTTCTATTCGACAATACATACCTAAGCTCAACAGTATTCCTGTACCTGATCTCACTATCCCCGGCGCATATGATGTAGCCGTCAAAAATGTCACATACATTGTGCATATAGCGTCACCTTTGCTCGGTAATAGGGCAGTGTCAGATTTTCAAGAGTCTATGATTCTGCCTGCTGTTCGGGGAACAATTGGTATACTCGAGTCTGTTAGCATGATTAAGACTGTCAGAAGGATCGTTATTACTGGATCAGTATTCTCCATTGCCTCGATGGCTAGACTCGCTACTGGAAACATCATTGACGGGAAGTTGCCCCTATCTTTCGTTGATACTACGGAGCTAATACAGTTTCAACATAAAATACGTTAGATGTTGAGACAGAAGGTCCCTTTACGTCTGACCTCTCCGCATATGCAGCATCAAAGGCACTTGCTTATCGCGCCACCCAAGACTTTATGAAGTACCGCTCTGTGGCTTTCGACATTATACACATCCTACCTGCTATTGTTCTCGGACAAGATAGTACTGTTGAGCAGCTGAATCTAATTGCTAAAGGTACGAATGGGCTATTGATGGCGCCATTGCTCGGGCGTCCTATCCCAAGGCCGGTGTTAGGCATTACAGTACATGTTGAGGATGTTGCCCGAATGCATGTTGTGTGCTTAGATTTAAGCATTTCTGGGAACCAAGATTTTATTGCAGCAGACCCTGCATTAGGAGGTGTTAACTGGGCGGACTCCTTCGAAATTGTGAGAAGGAAATATCCGGAGGAGTGCCAGGAAAGTGTATTTCATGTGGATGGAATTACACCGAGAGCGACGGTCAAGGTGAGAGCCGACAACCAGAAGGCAACCAAAGTCTTGGGAATTCGGTTTAAAAATTTTCACGAGCAGGTTTCATCAGTCGTAGATTATTTCTTGGAGATTCGCAACAGGGATAATTAATTGAGTTCTACCGAATCAACTCTCCGGCGGCGGAAGTTACTGCATATGGAGCTTCTAGTTGACAACTGCTCGTCTTTCAAATACGTGGGAAAGGCACCCCGATTTAACCATAAGCACCAATATGCCAACGACTAAATTATTTAATAATCTCTTACTTGATTGTGCGTCGAGGCTTGCGGCACCCTTCTTAGTATAGCGGGATATAGCTCGGGCGACATCGATAAATATATATTGTATTTTGTAGGCCTAACCCTACATCATAACAGCTACAACTCCACTGCATATATACAGCGCATTCCTCTACAACGTCAGCAAGCTTGCTTATAAGATCGTTAGGCTGCGAAGGACTGGTCTCCTTTAGAGAAGTCTCAAAGTTTGTGCGTGCAGCGGAGACTGCGAGCCTGCGGACATGGAAAGAAACATTTGATCAAACACCATTGCCAACCGAAGCAGACCCCGGCAACTTATTGCGCCTGCCCGCATGGTACTTATCCCGCGCCGGCCGAGTCCTCCAAAAACTTACATAGCACATGAATAGTCCTTACGGTTCATGCATACAGCAAGGTGCGTGCGAAAGCGAGTGCGTGCGAAATCGAGTGCGTGCGAAAGCGAGTGTGTGCGAAAGCGAGTGTGTGCGAAAGCGAGTGTGTGCGACTAATGTCATAGCGTGTCCACGAAGTTAGACAATGACTGGCAGGGAGTTTATTCTGCGCCAGCCCTTAGGACCACTATGAGTGGTACACTACAGTGCCTAATTAACAATTGTGTAAGCGGAACTGAAGCAACGACAAAACGAAGAACCGTGATTTACATTGTACATCTGTATGCTACTATAGGACTATACTATGTTCATCTCGCATCGGGATCCTACTAAGGCTTATCTCCACAAACGACAATCTAACCACACCCTCAAGGATGAACATTAATTCCACTGGGATATGTGAAGTCGCTCAGAACGATGAGGCTATGATAGCAGTTAGATTAACCAAGCTATTCGAAACCGAGTAGTGGAGGCATTGGCTAAACCATGCAGGTGTGGGACAATATACTTTCTCCATGTTAACTTAGCTTGTACCATGCAACCAAACCCCTCGGGTGCGTGCAAAGGTTGGGTGTACTCCATCTGACGGTAACTCACTACAGTTTGAACGTTTTAGAGAGATTCATGGTCCAATACGGCTACAGACTGAAGGGGAGCTTAGGTTCGCTCTATTAGTCAGGCCTGTGCGTCAATGCTGTCGAAAATACAAACTGTAGGACGCAACGCGTTCGCCACTGGTTTGACGGATTCGCGTATACTCACAGATTTGACACCTCCGCAATTGGTAAAACATCTCATAAAGTGCCTGTCACATACTCTTCGCGTCACGATTCGCACTTGTTTATGCAGCAGGACAAAGAGAAAGATTTGCGGTATCACAGCTGGAGAGCGGGCCGATCCGTGCATTGGCATTTTTGCAAAGGCGATGAGTCTATATACTACCAGCTAAAAGGTCCACGACCCCATCTTGCCGAACTTCCCAGGCTTTGACGATAGAGCGCTCCCTGTGGCTGGCTAGAGCACTGGCACGACGAACCTCTACCTGAGCACAGATGTTTCAACCCTACAGGAGATCCATCCGGAGACGCTTGAGCCGCTGCGATATGCTTCCCGGGCTGGGCTTCACCCTGCACTCACTGGTCGCTTATCAAACTACAATGCCAAAGCAGACCCTGAAACAGTGCTAGATACGATTTCAGTTTGGTATTTGGCAGGGATGCTACATAATCGGGGTTTTCGAGTCAACGCCCACTACAAATAAACCGAATATCCTTGCTACGATTCAAGAGCCGGAGGCACACCTACAACATTCAGTAATGGTACCCCCTTGGCCACTCTAATCTAAACTCTGATGCCCAGGAGTGGCTTAGGATACGACTAGCAAGATGCTACCGAGGGACTGGAAAACGCAAATGATTTGCAGTGGCTCAACCCCTGAGACCATCCACGCTGTGCATGATTACTGCCATTCAATTGCTAGCTGACTTGAAAGATGACTACGCTAAACATCAGGGAGTAGAGCCTTCGTGATATCCTCCACAGAGTGAGCTTCCAGAACGCAATTTGGTATCTCCAACAAGTGGGTCCAATCAGAGCCGAGAAGAACGCAGACATTGTGAAGTGACATTTTTCCAACGTTATCTAACCACCATACAGTCTGGACCAACTTCAAGAACGCCAAATAGTGAGCAGCAATTAGAAGCGCTCTAGGGCGAAGTTCTTGCACAAGCTCCACAAAACGTTGAGAAACATGGGTGAGCCAAGTGATAATTCGCAAATACATAACAGGGCCGCACCCGTGCCGCAGTTCTTCGTATAGAGAGCCTATATATTGGCTTGTTTCGTAGTAAGTAAATACTTCGGGGTAATCGATGTCATCTTCCGCCATTGATGACACCATGATGAGGAGTGCGTTTGGTATGTGTGCCTCTGCCAAGGCGAGGTCAACATCAGGCCGCCGGAATAAAGCTGCCAGTTCGGTTACATTGATGGTGGGAATGGCAAGGCGATCAACAGCTTGACGAACGTTGATCCATGTGCTCATCCATTCGCCAAGGTAAAGTGAATCGCATCCATGTTGTGTAAAGACTCGCGATGATACCGCGAGTAGGATCATCGAGTTTGCAAGCAGTGCTGATGCGATATCTTCAGTGAAACCCTCCAATGCGACTTGGTGACTAAGTTGGCCTTGTTCTAGGTGCCGAGACGGCTGAGCTTCACCATGCTTCCGGAAAACGCTCTCTATGTGGATGTTTGTCAACGCCAGAATAGAAGACATCAGAAACGGGTTCTTGATAGCAAGATCTAACAGTAGTTTTCTTGTGATATGCTCAACTTCAGTGTTGTCGCAATTTTCAATTGAAAACGACGTGTATGTGGCGTTGTTGTAAAACCACAGCAGTTTCGCTTGTCTGTCACCGCTCGGGAGCAAGAGATTGGGGGGGAGTACGGGGACCACATCCCAAAAGGCTGACGCGGCGGTGTTTTCCTTCCGCGTTCTGGGGGGCGGTTCGGCCGTCTCAGTAAAGGACCAACTATGAGAGTACAGGCATTCCAGTCGACGATATGCACACAACCCACATGTTGGCCGCACTTCATCGCATTTGACTTTGCGGCTCTTGCAATTGTAACAGCCGTTTCGTGACTTCCTGTGAGATCGTTTGGCGTGATACTGCCTGTGTTTCTGCATTGTCTGTATTGTTCATTCAATCTAGCCGTCGTAGAAAGTAAGGGTTTACGGGCGGGTGGAACAATCTTTTATTGTTTTTGGGTCGGAGCCGGGGGACGCCAGTTACAGCTCCGCCCCACCTCAATATTCACCGGAAATCTGTGAACAGATTTTGACGGGTGTAATATGGCACGCTACCACATGTCGCACGAATCGCACAGCGCTGCCGGTTGTTACCGAGTTCCCCACCCCGCATGTCCGAGAACCGACGGTTAGGAGACGTGATCTGTAGTTGGAATAAGTCACGTTGGCACTCATGTTGTGATATTTCCCAATCCAACCTCGCTGGCACGGTTTAACATAGTAATCGACAAGTAGCTACCCCACATCTGCACAGCGATTGATTATGCTATCTTCGCCGACACCGTGCGCGCACAGGTCCACATGCATTAAGCCTTGTCATAGTATTGCCGACATGGCCAAGCAACGAGCCGAACAAGCCCATCCTGTAACCTTATCTAGAAAGAAATAAATTAGCTTTAATTAATTTTTTATATCTTATCTACTTAGTATAGTAGGTATATAGAATAAGTAGGTATAAATCTAGTACTATAATATCCCTTAATTAGTAATTACCTATTTAGGTATATAGGTAATTCTTTTACTAAAGTAATAATACTGTCTCTTAGAATACTCTAAGAAGATCTTTTATAGTCTTTAACCTTAATTAACTCCTAAACTAAAGATAATAATAAAGAACTACTTTAATAAATTCTTTAAAACCTTTATAAAACTTATTAACTTTTATTATTTAAAAAAATGTTATTATTAAATATTATATAAATAATAAATAAATAGTAAATTATTTATTTAAATAAAATTAATTATTTATTTAAATAAAATTAATTAATTATTTAAATAAAATTAATTATTTATAAAACTTTTCTTATTATTTTATTTATTATAATATAGTTAATAAGTAAGTTATATAAATAAGTAACTAATATACTTAGGTATTTCTTAACTATATATACTGTGTTGGGGCAGAAAAACACATAACACAACGTCGGGCGTGGGCAGAGCCCACGCCTCTTGACCTAGCGCGACGTCGCGCTATAGGGTAGGCTACAACAGCCATTCGGGCGCATCCCGGCTGCCAACGGTATCTTGGTGGTAGGTGGTGCGCTCATTAAAAACTCTTTAGGAATCAATCAATTAGCCTACAAGAGATTAGAATCTCTTTTATTAAGGTTATTGACAAAGGTTGCACGTAGTTATTCTAAGCGATGATGACGGTAGCAGCGGGCGGCCGAGGGCCAAGGCCTAGGCACTAATTAGTAGCCACTTATAAGAAGCTTTAAGATAATTAACAAAGGAATTAATTAAATAATAAAATAAAGAGTAAATAGAATAATAGTCCTAGCTTAATTAAGTATATAGGCTAGCTATAGTATTTATACCTTTTTAGTATAGCAAATTTCCCTAGGCTACTCTATGGCACCTAGTGACTTCTACACCAATACGAGCCCACGGGCACCTCTATAAGCAACATCTCTTTCCCTAACATAAGCCTCCCTATTGAAAAATTCATTACTAGAATTTTTTGATTACCACTTTCTCTATACGTTCTCATTGTTTCTTATCTAAGGCGTTGTCCTTACGTTAGCGCTCCTACCTCTTCTAAATCAGCTTACTTATCTCTTCTTCCATAGCCGGGCATAGTTCCTTATTACCTTTCGGCTTAGGCTTCGTAGGTGATTTTCTCTTTAGTGGCTCGTACAATCCGACGATTACCTCGTCTCTTTAGCATTACTTATTGCATTAAGCTGTCCGCACATTGCAAGAGCTCTTAGCTATATCTTAACTATGCTAATCCTCATAACATACATTATAAATATTATTCTAATTCCTAGCTAACATTATTCCTAGGGGAATAGTAGAGATAAATATTTCTATAGAAGGGTTATAGAGTACCTTACTTTTAGAATAAGCCTAGAGCACTTATAGTATAGGTACTATAGTCATCTCTTATCCTAAATGGTTAGATCCTAGCTAAGTCGCCTTTACTTAGATAGTAGTCTTAATATCCACTTTTAATAGCTTATCTTAAATAAAGCTAAAGTAGAGAACTCTATTTCTAAGTAATATACACTAGGGGTTATTAATTTCATAGTCTAGATACATTCTAGCCTTCTTCTCTTCTTCTAGTACCCCTATTATAAGGGTAGTTAAGGCTTTCCCTAGGGAACTTAATGCATATATGGATTGATTAGTGGCAATCTTAAGGGCATAAGTATAATATAGATTCTTATATACTTATTTAGGCGGGAAGAACTTTATCTTATTCTTTTAGAGGGTACTAGGGGGGTATACTAATGACCAACTAGTTCATCTACTTATTAAATCTTTAGTCTTCGTTATTAGGTGGGGTCTTTAGCCTTTCTTCAATAGTTACTTTTTCCTAATC